>JAODAL010032408.1:0-46968 GCA_025379985.1 Phyllomedusa bahiana
GAAACCCCGCTTTTGGGTTCTTTGTTGTATGGGGATATTGTTTGCCCTTTTTGGGGTTTGGCGAGTTGGTTATCCTTGTATTGTTTTTTTTTCTTGTATGGCATTGTTTTTTTTTATGGCAGTATAGTCCCTATTGATATCTGTATTTATATGGGATCTCCTCTCTGGGGAGTGGGGGTTTGTCAGCTAGTTTGGGGGGGTCCCTTTTTCAGGGGGTTGCTCCGTTTTTTTTTTTAGTATTAGGGGTAGGAATTTAATAGGGTTTCAAGGGTGTATTATTCTTATAAAATTTTTTTTAATCTGCTATATATTAAAGTTATATTTTATTTATATTAAAAGTATTTTTTTTTGGAAGGTTTTTGGTAATTTCTTATGGTTTGAGAACACTAATTTTTGGCTTGCAAAAATCTCACTCTTTTGCTTCCTAGTTTCTGGGGCCCTTAAAAACCAGCAATTTACCCTAAGGGACGTGCCAAGGCCTACATTTCCTTTTTTCTGATGCTATCCTAGATAATATATATGAAAAAAAAAGTCTTGTTACTCTTGGTTTCCTGTTCTTGTCAGTTCTCCACAAGTCCTGACTTCTGATTCTGAAAATTCCCCAATTGCCCTCAGGTGTTGCCTTTAAAGATTATTAGGGATAACAAAATGGGAAAGACATATCTGTTTAGGAAAAGGAGGAAACACGGGCAATCCCATTGACCCCTTTCCCGAGCTGTAATAAACTAGTTTCTGAGATACCCAAAGAAGATACAAATTTGTACAGCTGCCACTGACCTGACTAATAAATCTGTCTTCAGTCAGCTCCCTCTAGTGGTGGCTCCAGTCAAAAGAAATTTATTATGAACTCTATTTCTATGGAGGGGATTGATTTGAAACTCGGTATAAGAAAAATAGAACCGAGCACATATAGAGTCATATAGTAAAATGTAGCAGCAAAGAACTGAAAACATGTAGATAAAAAGTGACACAATGTGGCCAGGTTTACACGTAGGAAATCTAGAGTGATCGTGGTGTTGTTGAAAACCACAGGAAAACCTTCATGTTTTAAAAGTGGTTTCTTGATGTTGTTCTAGAGATGTCACAAGCCTCTTAACACCTTGCTGACTGATGGTACACTATAAACATCCGGGTGGTGGTCATTTATCTCTGCACAGATGTTCTGGAACTGATTGTGCAACTGTCCTGGTGGAGAGCTGGCTGTCAGCAATAGCTGAGCTCTCCACTGAGAAGGCAGGGTTTTATTACGTCCCTGCCTTCCTGATCATTGTAAACGTCCGGGCGGTGTCAATTTATCTCTGCGTGGATGTTCTGGAACTAATTGTGCAGCTGCGCCAGTGGAGAGCTGGCTGTCAGCAATAGCTAGCTCTCCACTGAGAAGACAGAGACTGATTATTATGGTCCCTGCCTTCCTGATCATTGTAAACGTCCGGGCGGTGTCAATTTATCTCTGCATGGATGTTCTGGAACGAATTGTGCAGCTGTGCCGATGGAGAGCTGGCTGTCAGCAACAGCTGAGCTCTCCACTGAGAAGACAGGGATGATTTATTATGGTCCCTGCCTTCCTGATCATTGTAAATACAGCACTTAATGAAGGGGCTGGAACTTGGTAGTTACAGATGCTGATGGGTACTAACGAACCCAGATCAGCTCTGTAGTGTGTACAGGGACTGATTTCCTCTGTTTCAAGGGAAATGAGAAAAAAACCAAAACGTATGCAAAAATGCCCCCCCCCCTCCTCCCAGTGGTCTTTTTCTGACCTTAACGGGGGGCACAACATGTAAAATAAAATATAAAAAACACATACCAAAAACTTTTAAGAAAAGAAAACACTGACAGCCTAAAGCACAACTTTTACCCCCGCTGGCACTAAAACTTAATTTCAACTATATATAAACATCAAATATGGAAAAGGGACATAATTAGAAGACTAATTTTATTGTCATTTTTGCTGTTAATTAAATTTGTAAGGTAGAATGAGAAAAAAAGAGCAATTTTTCTAGGTTTTGTTTTTATGGAGTTTGCTGTGTGGGATCAGTAAGATGTTGTATCTATGTTTTGGGTCAATGTGAATTCCAAATTTATATCATTTTTATAAAGAAATAAAATAAATAAATATATATAAAAAAATTTTGGGCCACATGTATGAATCCCGCCGGCTCGGGGCGCACCTTTCCGCTAGTTTTACGGTGGAATCTGCGCCTGATTTATGTCAGGGCCGGGGCGCGCTCATACATACAATGTAAAGTCCGCCGCGCCTCGCCAGTGTTTTAGGCGCAGTGCGGGTCTGAGGCGCAGTGCGGCGCTGCACCTAGGATTCGGCGCCGGAGGTAGTGCGGTCATACATGCGGGGAAAAGTCCGCCGCGCCTGGCCAGTGTGTGGGGCGCAGTGTGGGGACATGGGCGCAGTGCAGCATTGCGCCTATGATTCGGCGCCGGAGGTAGCGCACTCATACATGCGGGGAAAAGTTCCCTGCGCCTCGCCAGTGTGTGTGGGGCACAGTGCGGGGACATGGGCGCAGTGCGGGACTTAGGCGCAGTGCGGGGCTGCGCCGAAAAAACAGTTCCGATGCGAGACAGGCTGGAACAGCGAGAAATCATTCCAGATGTCGGTGCGGAGTATGAATCAAAAATCGCCTTTATAAAGGCGGAAAACATTCTCAGGAAAAGAGCTGAAACCTAAAAAATAAAAATATATAAAACAAAATCACTTTCCAATATCCTACTTCAAGAATTAGGATATTGGAAATTGCCAGGAAATACAGTAATTCAAATTCAGAAAGCTATTCTGGTTGGTCGGCATAAACCGGCCAATCGGAATCGGAGCGACAGTGAACCATTAAAACCTATGGGGAAGTTTAGACCAATCAGAATCCACGGCGGGATAGTTCAAAATACTGTAAAAATGCTGAAAAGAGCTGATTGGTTAAGCTACCGGGAACTTGGCTAGCTCAGCCAATCAGAATAGGAGCGACAGAGACCCATTCTAGCCCATGGAGAATTATTGACCAATCAGAATAGGAGCGACAAAGACCCATTATAGTCTATGGAGAAGTTTAGACCAATCAGAATCCACGGCGGGATCATTCAAAATACAGTAAAAAGACAGAAAAGAGCTGATTGGCTGAGCTAGCGGGGGCTTGGCTCTCCCAGTCAATCAGAGCGCGAGCTACTTCTCCCATTATAGTCTATGGAGAGATGGGCGCTCTGAAATCTCGGCGCTCAGCGCCGTGCAGCATGAAGAATTAATCAAAAAATAATTTTTATTAAGTGTCGAACATTATCAGATAAAGAGCGAACCCTTCTTTACAAATAAAGCAGTTAAAAAACCGAACAAAGCGTTTGTCGCCGAGACCGGCGCTACATGGGAATTGCATAGAGAGAATTGCCGGGAAATACAGTAATTCAAATTGTTTAAGCTATTCTCATTGGTCGGCATAAACCAGCCAATCAGAATAGGAGCGACAATGTCCCATTATAACCTATGGAGGAGAATTGACCAATCAGAATAGGAGCGACAATGTCCCATTATATCCTATGGAGAAAAATTGACCAATCATATTCAAAGGCGGGATAGTTCAAAATACAGTAAAAATGCAGAAAGGAGCTGATTGGTTGAAGCGGCGGGGGCTCGTCCAGCTTAGCCAATCAGAGCGCGAGCTACTTTCTCATAGAGTTCTATGTGGGAAAAGAAATTCTGAGCGTGCTCTGTGATTGGCTAAGTTAAAAGAGGCGCCGTTATTTGGACCAAGGGAGACGCGAGCGACGCTCCTATGGGTTTTCTAATGCAATCTGAAATAAAATTGTACACGGCCGAAATCAAATTATAAGACTACAGAAGTTGTCCCCGATGTGTATATAAAACGAATAATAATATGGGGGTAAAGAAAAAAAATATTAAATCAATAAAATCATGTTTATTTCTTTATTTTTCGTTAGCCAAGGATCAATATTAGGGTCACGAAAATAAAGGAAAAAAACTGATTTTATTGATTTAAATTTTTTGTTACCCCAATATTTTATTTTTTATACACATCGGTACACTTCGAGTCTTATAATTTATTCGCAATGACAGTTATTCAGATTGCATTAAAAACCTATAGAGCGTCGCTCGCTTCCCATGCCAATAACTGGCTCTTTTAACTTAGCCTCCAAAGCGCGCTCAGAATTTCTTTCCATAGAACTCTATGAGAAAGTAGCTCGCGCTCTGATTGGCTAAGCTGGAACGAGTCCCCGCCGCTTCAACTCAATCAGCTCGTTTCTGCATTTTTACTGTATTTTGAACTGTCCTCGCATTTGAATATGATTGGTCAATTTTTCTCCATTGGCTATAATGGGACATTGTCGCTCCTATTCTGATTGGTCAATTCTCCTCCATAGGTTAGAATGGGACATTGTCGCTCCTATTCTGATTGGCTGGTTTATGCCGACCAATGAGAATAGCTTAAACAATTTGAATTACTGTATTTCCCTGGCAATCTCTCTATTGCAATTCCCTATGTACGCCGGTCTCGGCGACAAACGCGTTGTTCGGGTTTTTAACTGCTTTATTTGTAAAGAGGGTCCGGCTCTTTATCTGATAATGTTTGACACTTAATAAAAATAATTTTTTGATTCATACTTCATGCCGCACGGCGCTGAGCGCCGAGATTTCAGTGCGCCCATCTCTCCATAGACTATAATGGGAGAAGTAGCTCGCGCTCTGATTGGCTGAGATAGCCAAGCACCCGCTAGCTTAACCAATCAGCTCTTTTCTGTCTTTTTACTGTATTTTGAATTATCCCGCCGTGGATTCTGATTGGTCTAAACTTCTCCATAGACTAGAATGGGTCTTTGTCGCTCCTATTCTGATTGGCCGAGCTAGCCAAGCCCCCGCTAGCTCAGCCAATCAGCTCTTTTCTGTCTTTTTACTGTATTTTGAATTATCCTGGATTCTGATTGGTCAATCCTTCCCCATAGGTTTTAATGGCTCACGGTCGCTCTTATTCTGATTGGCTGGTTTATGCCGACCAATGAGAATAGGTTTCAGAATTTGAATTACTGTATTTCCCGGAAATTTCCAATATCATAATTCTTGATATTGCGCCGTTCTAGATTTTTGGAAAGTGTTTTTTTTTTTATTATGTTTATTTTTTACATTCAGCTCTTTTCTGACACCGTTTTCCGCCTTTATAAAGGCGATTTTTTCGGAATCATACTCCTGCTGCACGGAGCGGAGCGCCGAGATTTCTGTTGCGATCTTCGATCGGCTTCCTCGCATGTTCGGATCAAAAAAACCTGGTCTGCTTGTCGGAGCTGCCGAGCGCTGCACTGCGCCTCGCTTTGCCGACTCGCCATCGTACATGCCTCGGAGTTTTCGAGCGCGCCGCGACCCGCCCCGGAACGCCTACCCCGTGCCCACACCGCGCCCACTGCCTGCCCCTTCATGCGGGGCGCAGCTGAAAGTGGCGAACACTGCGCCTAACACTGAATCCCTGCGTCCGACAGGGGGATTCGGGCTGGGAGGCGCAGTATACGCCAAAAAAGGGCGAAAAGCCCGATCATACATGTGGCCCTTTATGTCTACAGATTTGAGTTTTTTTGCCGGTATCATCTTGGGCTATATGCGACCTGTTGATTAGTTTTTATTCCAATTTTATGAGGGGGCGAAGCAAACAAAAGATTGCAGGTTTACACAGTTAACGGTTGAGGTTGCAAAAAGACACCTCAAGATCAAACTAGAGTTTATCAAGCAGTATAACCCTACTGTGTTGATCCAGAGGAAGGCACAACACCTATGAGGCTGATGCCAATTGCCCCATACGAAGGTAAGAATTCCGTCTTAACTCCAAATCTGGCATCAGAATAATCCCTATATTGGTGTTTTATCTCCAGACTTTAGTCCCCATAACCTGTAATATAATTTTCAAGAACGTCATCTAAACCCTTCTTGAACCTGTTCAATGACTCCACTATCACAACCTCTTGTGGCCCCGACAGGGCCGCCAACAGAAATTTCTGGGCCCCATACAGCTTGAACGTCTGGGCCCCCCTACAAGTCCGCCCCCAGCAATCCCATTGCCCCGCCCCCAGTAAAGTAAAAATGCTGAATGCTCAATTGCTGAATAATACCATCAAACAGTCACTGAATATAATTCATTACAATAAGACCAATATTACTGCCATACAGTGACCATATAGTGGTATATACAATGCAGTTACATTTAGTGACTTACAGTTGATGTCTGTCTGAGTCATTCACGTTCCCTTTTCTTCTCCATCCGGTCCAGACCTCCAGGATGACTTTCTCCCGACCACAACTCGCCCCTGCAAATTCACAACACAAACACCTGAGACTCCTCACTTTTTTTTAATCATCTTCCTACCTGTGTCCACCCCCCGTGTACAAACCCCCATCCATAGTGCCAAAAAATGGTAATAATGACCCCCTTTGTGCCCTGATAATTAGGTGTATAGCCCCCCCCCCATATGTAGGTAGTGGGCCGCCGTGGGTAGGTAACCGAGTAGTGGGCAGACAGGTAGGTATGTAGACGGGTAGCCAGGTGGGTAGTAGGTGGCCGGGTAGCCAGGTGGGTAGTGGGTGCCCGGGTAGCCAGGTAGGTAGGTAGCCAGGACGGTGGTAGTTAGGGAGGTAGGCAGCAATGTAGGTGGTAGCTAGGGAGGTAGGTAGGTATGTAGGTAGGTATGTAGGTGGTAGCTAGGGAGGTAAGTAGGTGGTAGCTAGGGAGGTAGGTATGTAGGTGGTAGCTAGGGGGGTAGGTAGGTGGTAGCTAGGAGTAGTATGTAGGTGAAGCTAAGGAGGTAGTATGGTAGCTAGGGAGGTAGGTAGTGAGTGGTAGCTAGGGAGTAGGTAGTTAGCTAGAGTAGGTAGCTGGGCAACCAGGGAGGTAGATAGGGAGGTAGGTAGCCAGGTAGGTAGGTAGCTGGGCAACCAGGGAGGTAGGTGTGCCCCCACGTCCCCCCAGCCTTGTGTGTGGGGGCCTCCCTTGTCCCCCTAGCCTTGTGTGTGGTGGCCCCCTCGTCCCCCCAGCCTTGTATGTGGTGGCCCCCTTGTCCCCCTAGCCTTGTGTGTGGTGGCCCCCTCGTCCCCCCAGCCTTGTGTCTGGGGCCTCCCTCGTCCCCCCTAGCTTTGTGTGTGAGGGCCCCCACGTCCCCCCCCAAGAATTTGTGTGAGGGTGCCCCACACTTGTCCCCCTCCGACCCCCCACCTTAGATGTGTGATGGGGGGGAGAGGATGGAGCCCCCACACAGAGGGCTGTGGGGACGAGGGGGGCCCCCACACAGAGGGCTGTGGGGACGAGGGGGGCCCCCACACAGAGGGCTGTGGGGACGAGGGGGGCCCCCACACAGAGGGCTGTGGGATAGGGACGAGGACTGTGGAAAGGGCCCCCACACAGAGGGCTGTGGGGACGAGGGGGGCCCCCACACAGAGGGCTGTGGGGGGGACAGAGGCGTGGGACGAGGGGGCCCCCACACAGAGGCTGTTGGAGATGAGGGGGCCCCCACACAGGGGACTGTGGGGACGAGGGGGCCCCACACAGAGGGCTGTGGGGACGAGGGGGGCCCCCACACAGAGGGCTGTGGAGATGAGGGGGCCCCCACACAGAGGACTGTGGAGATGAGGGGGCCCCCACACAGAGGGCTGTGGAGATGAGGGGGCCCCCCACACACAATACTGTGGGGACGAGGGGCTGCAGGGCTGGGAAGAGGATGAGGATGCTGCAGAGAGGGGGCCCGCGCTCCCGGTCACAGCTGCATTCACTCTTTTCTCTTACTTCCCCTGCGCTGTGACTGGAGCCGGCGCCCTCCTGCTTTCTCTGTCCATGCCGCGCTGTGACTGGAGCCGGGGCCCTCCTGCTTTCTCTGTCCATGCCGCGCTGTGTACTGGCCAGTGGGGACAGAGGGCGGGGCGGGAAGTGAGTAATTGAATTCCTCATCCCGACCTCAGTCATAGAGAGGAGGGCCCGGCTCCAGTCACAGCGCAGAGGAAGTAAGTGAAAAGAGTGACTGTGACTGCAGCTGTGACCGGCAGCGCGGGCCCCCTCTCTGCAGCGCAGGCCGGGCCCCTTATTAAATGTAGCGCTCGGCGGCTGGGCCATCGTGCGCCAGTCTCTAATATGAAATAAGGGGGCCTGCTTGCAGCGGGCCCCCTTATTTCGCCGGGCCCCATACAGGAGTACTGGCTGTACCCATAGTTGGCAACTTTTGAAATTGAAAAAGCAGGAGACCGTAGTGGGCGGCGCGCTACGCGGCAAAAAATTGCATGGCCACGCCCATCTTGTCGGTGTGCCACGCCCCTTCAAAAAGCCACACCCACTCCACCTAACTGCATAACGGCTTTGGAAGAAAGCCAGGTAGATGCCCTTATAGCCAGGTAGTAGCCCCCCCATAACCAGGTAGTGCCCCTTACAGGAAGGTAGATGCCCCCTTGTAGGCAAGTAGATGCCCCCTTGGAGCCAAGTAGATGCCCCCTCTGTAGCCAGGTAGAGCCAAATTTGTAGCCAGGTAGATGCCCCCCTTTGTTAGCCAGGTAGATGCCCCCCTTTGTTTGCCAGGTAGATGCCGACTTTGTTAGCCAGTAGATGCCCCCTTTGTTAGCCAGGTAGATGCCCCAATTGTGATAGGCCCCATGTTAGCAGGAGTGCCCCCATTGTTAGCCAGGTAGTGCCCCCTCTGTTGCCAGGTATGCCCCATTGTTAGCCAGGTAGTGCCCCCATTGTTAGCCAGGTAGATGTCCCCTTTGTAGTCAGGTAGATGCCCCCTCTGTTGCCAGGTAGTGCCCCCTCTGTTACCAGGTAGTGCCCCCATTGTTAGCCAGGTAGTGCCCCCATTGTTAGCCAGGTAGATGCCCCCTTTGTAGTCAGGTAGATGCCCCCTCTGTTGCCAGGTAGATGCCCCCATTGTAGCCAGGTAGTGCCCCCTCTGTTGCCAGGTAGATGCCCCCATTGTAGCCTGGTAGAGCCCCCTTATAGCTAATAAAAATAAAATAATAAAATCCACTTACCTCACCAGGCTCCTGCAGTTCCGGACACCTCCGATCTCCTCAACGACGCAGGGGAGTGAGAGCAGCCGCGCGTCACTTCCCCTGCGCCGCTGACCTGTATGTACGGCGCATAACGGTGCTGTACATACAGGGGGAGGAGGGAGGAGGGAGCGATCCCTTCTGCCTCCTCCCTGCACAGCGAGACTCCGGGCGGGTGAAGCGGGCGCTGCGGCCGCTGCACCCGCCTGTGGGAACGGACCGGCGGCGCCAGAGTAGCGCACCAGCGCTACTCTGTCGCCGCAGTCATTTAAAGAGCCAGCTCTCCCGGGAGGGCAGGAGGGGACCCCAAATAGCGGGACCCCCCCCCGCCAAAAACGGGAGAGTTGGAAAGTATGGCTGTTCCCCCTGTATAGCGGGCCTGGGCCCCGAGCTCCATAGTGTCACTGCTCTTACAGTGAAGACTTCTCATCTGTGATGAAAATAAAACCTACTTTCCTTTAGATGTAGAGCGCGACCCATTGTCATGTTACAGGCCGAGGTGTAGAAGATCATGTGATAGATCTGCATACTGTCCTATCACATATTTGTACATGGTAATTAAATCACCCTAACCCTAAAATGAATAACCCCAAATTTGATAATCCATCTTGGTTCTGTAATCCGCCAATTCTCCTAAAAACTAAGTCACCCTCTCCAGCTAGGCTATGTCCTTCTTATACACCAGTGCTGCAAACTGTATACAATATTCCATAGGTGGCCTCACCAGAGATTTACATAGGGGCAAAGCTATGTCCTAGTCATGAGCATCTTTTTATGGATTCCATGATTGTACTTGCCTTGGCAGCAGCTGCCTGGCACTGATTGCTAGAGGTCACTTTATTGACCACCAGTAACTTTTTTTTCAGTGTTAGTATTACACTGTTTAACTCATAATTGTACATTAGGTTTCCTCAGCTAGAGATCTAATATTTATTTGCCATTTCTCCACCCATGCCAGCTAATTCTCCAAGTTCCTCTGTAATATTCTATTTATTCTCCTATGTGTCATTACCATATAAAGCTCTGTATCATCTGTAAAGATTAAAAAATTATATTCTACGAGGCACTACAAGGTCATGAATAAATATATTAAATAAAAGAGGACCCCATATTGACCCTTGTGGTACCCCACTAGTAACTGTGACCCCTCCACTACTGACCCCTGTGGTACCGTACTAGGAACTGTGGCCCCTCCACTACTAACCCCTGTGGTACCTTACTAGTAACTGTGACCCCTCCACTACTGACCCCTGTGGTACCTTACTAGCAACTGTGACCCCTCCACTACTGACCCCTGTGGTACCTTACTAGTAACTGTGACCCCTCCACTACTAACCCCTGTGGTACCTTACTAGTAACTGTGACCCATCCACTACTGACCCCTGTGGTACTCCACTAGTAATTGTGACCCCTCCACTACTGACCCCTGTGGTACCTTACTAGTAACTGTGACCCCTCCACTACTGACCCCTGTGGTACCTTACTAGAAACTGTGACCCCTCCACTACTGACCCCTGTGGTACATAACTAGTAACTGTGACCCCTCCACTACTGACCCCTGTGGTACCTTACTAGTAACTGTGACCCCTCCAATACTGACCCCTGTGGTACTCCACTAGTAATTGTGACCCCTCTGATACTGACCCCTGTGGTACTTCACTAGTAACCATGACATCTTCAATAATGCTCCCTATGGTACTCCCCTATCAGCTGTGACTACTCCAATACTGACTCCTGTGGTAACCTACTATCAACTTTGACCACTCCAATACTGAACCTAATGCCACACCACTAGTAACTGTGACCCCTTTATTACTGACTCCTTAGGGACCCCACTAGTAACTGTGACCTCTCCCATGCTAAACTCTATGGTATCTCACTAGAAACAGTGACCCCTCCACTACTGAGCCTTGTGGTAACCCACTAGTAACAGTGACCCCTTCACTAATGACCCTCGTGGTACCCCACTGGTAACTGTGAACCTTCCAATACTGATGCCTATGGTACCCCAGTAGTATCAGTGACTCCTCCACTACCAACCTATGTGGTACCCTACTAGTAACAGTGACCCCTCCACTAATGACCCTTGTGGTACCCCACTAGTAACTGTGAACCGTCCAATACCGACCCCTATGGAACCCCACTAGTAACAGTGACCCCTCCACTACTGACCCCTTGTGGCACCCTACTAGTAACTGTGAACTTTCCAATAATGACCCCTTTGGTACCCCACTACTTTCAGTGACTACTACTTTCCGTCCACTACCCACCTATGTAATACCCCACTAGTAACAGTGAACCCTCTAATACTGACTCCTAAGTGACCCCACAAGTAACTGTGACCTCTCCAATCCTAAACCCTATGGTACCCCACTAGTAACAGTGACCTCTCCAATACGGACCCCTGCAGTATCCCACTAGTAACAGTGACCCCTCTGATACTGACCCCTGTGGTTCCCCACTAGAAACTGTGACCCCCTCCACTTCTGACCCCTGTGGAACTTCATTATCATCTGCGACCCCTCTGGTACTGACCCCTGTGGTACCCCACTAGTAACTATGACCCCTCCCATACCTGTAGTGCCCTACTATCAACTGTGACCCCTAATACTGACTCCTGAGGGACCCCACTAGTAAAAGTGACCCCTCCAATACTGACCCCTGTGGTACCCCACTAATAACTATGACCCTTCCATTATTGACCCCTGTGGTATTCAACTAGTAACAGCGAACCCTCCACTACCCACCCATGTGGTACCCCAGTAATAACAGTGACCTCTCCAATATGGACCCATGTGATACCCCACTAGTAACTGTTGTCATCCTCTGTTTCCTATTACCGGGGCAATTGTAAGCCAATTTATATATATTTTCCCCATTCACAGCAAATTTGTCATTTTATTCTCTGCCAGTGCTCACCATGCGGAATAGATATATATTTTAAAAGGGATTGTGTTTTAAAGGTATCATTTTAACCACTTTTATATTCAAAATAAAATTGAAAAAAGTTTTTTTGTCTTTTTAGTCCCCTTAAGCTGCTTGACCACTAGGGAGCATGATTGTTTGTACATCTTTTGGCAGTCCTCATGTTTTGCACCATAGCATAGAGCTTGGGCTCTCCTATAACCCCCTGGCTCAGGAAGGGTTTTATAAGAGCAGTAAGATGGCAGGCATTGGGGCCCTTATAAGACCCCCATGATAACCAGTTGGCATTTCACAATCGTCTCAGAGGGGAGCCTGTCAGGAGGTAGAAGGGGGCCCCCTCTGAATAACATTCTATATACCACAGTCACAGCCACTATCAGGAAGAGGTACCTGAAGCTCACCAATAGAGTCAATTCTTGGGTCCCACCAGTGGAGTTAATCCTTGGGGTCCACCAGTGGATTTGATTTTTGGGGTCCACCAATGGAGTTGATTCTTGGAATCCACCAGTGGAGTTGATTCTTGGCGGCTACCAGTGGAGGTGATCCTTGGGTCCCACCAGTGGAGTCTATCCTTGGGGTCCACCAGTGGAGATGATTCCTGGGGCCCACCAGTGGAGTTGATCCTTGGAGCCCACCAGTGGAGATGATTCCTGGGGCCCACCAGAGGAGATGATTCTTGGGGCCCACAAGTGGATTGGTTTCATGGGTCCAACAGTGGAGTGGATTCTTGGGCCCACCAGTTAAGTTGATTCTTGGGTCCCACCAGTGGAGCTGATTCTTGGAGCCCACCAGTGGAGATGATTCCTGGGGCCCCACCAGTGGAGTTGATTCTTGGGCCCACCAGTGGAGTTGATTCCTGGGGCCACCAGTGGAGTTGATCCTTGGAGCCCACCAGGGGAGATGATTCCTGGGGCCCACCAATGGAATTGATTCTTGGGGCCTACTAGTGGAGTTGATTCCTGGGTCCACCAGTGGAGTTAGTTCTTGGGGCCCACCAGTGGAGTTATTTCTTGGGGCCCTCCAGTGGAGTTGATTATTTGGCCCATTCTACAGCTACTGTACATGACTGCACATACTACACATGATTCTTGCATGCTGGTTCTCTTCTCTGGCAAACATCAGACTGCTAGCTTTATATGGATAGCACGGAATATGGACTGAGTACTAGGGTTTTTCTCCAACACCCCTAAATCAGGCTCATGATGTCAATTGTAGTGTGTGTCCATACTTGTGCATGCATTACGGAGAGAGAGAATGGTTGCCTGTGTCTGTAGTGGACATCCTCACGTCCGGGCGCCACAGGTGACGTTTCAGAGGTAACTCCTCCTTCCTCAGACCAGAGCACAACAGGACGATCCTCCCACCACAGGTGGCGCCCGGACGTGAGGATGTTCACTACAGACACAGGCAACCATTCTCTCTCTCCGTAATGCATGTACAAGTATGGACAAACACTACAATTGACATCATACCGATGTAAGTTATGATGGGAATTCACTATAGCACGGATTTGTAATTGCATAATATATATGAGAATCCTGGAAATTTTATGGAAATTCAAGTATTATTAATATAAAGCAAATTTTGCATATATCTGGACTGGTTACATTTTTTTTTGCTTGGTTCTCTTCTCTGCCCTTTTCCCTGAAAAGCATTCAAAGATCTGCCTTGTCCAAGGTCTCACCATGACCAAGAATCCACCATGACTAGGGGGCCCACTTGAAGCTTCCTCTTTTCCCTACTTGGACAACCTGACCCTGATCACAGGAACTGTGGCATCTAAATAAACAGCCTGGACTGGAGTTATGTTTAGTCCCAGCTGATAAAGGCAGGGGTCAGCTGTAACCAACAACAGAATTACTGGCTGACATTATGGCAGTGTAGGAAATACAACTTTGATAAAGTACATTGTCTGGGGTTTCAAACCCCTTTAATTACTCAATCCTTATACTATACCCATCAGCTGCAATAACAGAAAATCAGCTTTAGGGTATGTTCACACGGCTTATTTTGGCGTGCATTTTGAAATGCGCGCCACACTTATCTTTATCCATAGGTCTCATAGAGAACTATGGATTACGCCTCCTCTCCCCGGGCGTACAATACGCCGTGTGGGGAAATAAGTGACATGTTAATTACTCGCGGCGATTACGCACCGCGAACAATGCATGTCTATGGGGCCGGCGGGTTGCCAGCCCCTCCGTGCTTTGGGAGTACGCGCTGATCAGCAGCCTCCTCTTTATCATCACATGACCCCCAGGGCAACGCCCCCAGCCGTACTCCACTGGCTCGGAGGCCCACAAGCCATACTCTATGGCTCCTCCATTTTACTCCCCAGGGATAACACCCCAAAAGAGCCCACCTTCGCCGGGCCGTCCAAGTTACCCAAACTCTGAGGGAATCCTACCCCGAAGGACTCCCTCACCAATTTCCTCCACCACTCCAAGAACCTCGACCGCCACGGCCACCATGACATAAATAGTCCCCGGCACCCAAGCTGTGCCGGGAACCACACCCCCCTGACCACACCCCCTACGCACCGAACTCTAATTTAGGGCGGGCGGGTGGGACTGCCTCACACGTGCTGCGCCGACTGCTTTCCCGGGCGAGGAGGCGGCCTTAAATACCGCCCCTCCCTGCGCCCGAACTCCTCCCCCCGCCTGGCGCGTCACCGCGCCGCGCCCCGGCCGCGCCCAGCGTGCCACGTCATGCCGCGCCACCCCTCATGGGGGCATGGCCCCGGTCCGGCGCGCGGTCTTGACCCCCAGGGCAACGCTGAGTCTGCGCGTCCTGCCCTCCACCAAACTTCCTTCGTTTTCCTTGGTCCCCACCCCCCCTACTGTGGCCTCCCAGTAATGACGCGACACACCTGTTTGGATAAATTGGCCACAGCAGCCGTTTTATTAACACAATACACATAAATATAAAACAACCAGTATAAATATAATATAACTCTGTAAACCGGTATATAAATATATATATGTAAATATATACATCCACGTATAAATAATCCGACTCTACCCGTGCCTCTCCATATATAGATATATATATGTATATACAACCACATAAATAACCCACATAACTCTTCCAACCACCATACCAAATATGGGGCCGAGGTCCTTGGAGCCCCAAAAACCGACCCCGGCGACCCAATCCCCGAAGAGACAAACCACCATTTTGCCCCCCAGCCGTACTCCACTGGCTCGGAGGCCCACAAGCCATACTCTATGGCTCCTCCATTTTGCTCCCCAGGGATAACACCCCAAAAGAGCCCACCTTCGCGGGTCCGTCCAAGTTACCCAAACTCTGAGGGAATCCTACCCCGAAGGACTCCCTCACCAATTTCCTCCACCACTCCAAGAACCTCGACCGCCACCGCGAACATGCCATGACCACTCATGCATGCGAGCCCCCACCAAACCAATAGCCCTCTCAATACCCTCCTGAAGGCCGAGGGCCCATAAGTCCAGTCCAACCGCCGTCAGATTAACCCCATCCGTTCTCCAAAAATTCCCCTCACCTGCCTCCAATTCGAGGTGCCGGACAAACACACCCCCATTACGCGCCACAAAACCTGCCACTGATCTGTTCGCCTTCACTCGGGCCTTATTCAGGCTATCCACAGACCTGGCCCCCCGCCAACGATGCCGAAACACCATGTCCGACCACACCACGACCAGCCCGGGAAAAGACGACCACAACCGCAACAGGTCATATTTGATGTTCTTCACCAGCTCCCGGGACGTAAGGGAGCCCAAATCATTACCCCCGGCGTGCAACACCAAAACATCCGGGGGTCTATCCAATGCCGCATACCGCAAAAATTCCGGAACCACCCCCAGCCATCTCATACCCCGCCGTCCGATCCACCGAATCACCGCCACATCGCGCGAAATGCCGAGCTGCCGCCCATCCGGCCGGACGTCCGCTCTCTCCGCGCCCCAGTAGACATAAGAATGTCCCAGGATCCAGACCAGGCAAGGCGACCGAGCTACAATAAAACAGAAACACGAAAAAACGTGACGGCAAAACTAAGGGAAGAATAGACCAGAAAAAAAAAAACCCCGCCACTTCTAACACCCTCCCCCAACCACCAAATGGGGGCGCACATATATCCGGAACCGGTCGGATTCCCATCTTCCAATCCTGCGGACCAACTCCGGGCGAAGCCCCCACCCCGCCGCCTCCGTTGCCGCCCCTATGCGAAACGAACTCCCCGGGCTCCAAACAGAGCCTGAACACTGCCACAAATTGAAAACGCGACAGAAAGGAACCATCTTGGTGCACCAGTAGGGGCCCACCAACCGCTCTGCACCTGACCCGAAATGCCCGCAAACACGCCAGAGGGCACATCAGAGCCCCGGGAATCCCCCTCAACTGTACCTGTCGGCCCTTACCCTCCTGATCCGTCTTTGACCGCTGGATCCAAAACATCACCGCACCCTCATGCTCCCACACGTTCGCGGCCTGCAGGCCACCCCCTCTTGCACGACTCGGGGAAACTAGCTCCCCCACCCGCAAAGCCCCGAACAAGGCCAGTGAGAAGGCCAGGCGAAACAACGCCACCTCGTACTCCGAGGCCGCCACCGACTGCACCACCCCCCCCAACCGTTCCAACAATCCGAACACCACGGGGCATCGCAAATCCTTGGCCCCCCTCCCGCGCCCAAGACCACGCAAAGCCCGAGAAATAACAAAATCCTTGGTCAAATCCCTCCTCCTTCTCCACTTAAAACCAAATGCTAAGCCCGCCATAAACCTGCGTATCTTAGCAGACGACCACCCCAACCCTTCCAAGTGAACCATCAGGCACAACAATGCCCCTACCTCATCCTCCTCCGACGTTAAGCCATTCTGACCACATCTCCCAGGCCCTCCCGTAAGCCAACCAGGTCCCACCTGACAGGGAAGCCCGGATCAGATGGTCGGCGTCCCGGAGGCCGCGCTCCAAAGGTGACTGGGGCATTCCTCTCCCTCGTCCGCTGCCGACGGCGCCAGCTTCCTGAACCGCTCCCACTGCAATCGAGAAAGAGAATCAGCCACCACGTTCAGCACCCCCGGCACATGTTCCGCCACAACCCAAGAATTCACCTCCAAGCACCGCAAAAACCAACAACCTGAGCAGCCGAACCACCGGAGGCGACGATGCAGACAAATTGTTGATGGCAGGCACCACTCCCAAGTTGTCACAATGGAACCGAACCTTCCGATCCCGTACCCGATCCCCCCACAGTTCCACCGCTACCACTATGGGAAAGAGTTCAAGGAAAGCCAAATTCCGTATCAAAGGGGAGTCCGCCCACTCCGCCGGCCACGGGGCCGCACACCAGCTGTCCTCACAAATGGCCCCAAAGCCCGTGCTGCCTGCCGCATCAGTAAAGATGTCTACCTCCCGATTGGAGACCTCCCTCCCCAAAATGAGGGACCTGCCATTGTACTTCTCCAAAAATGACCTCCACACTGCCAGGTCCTCCCTGTGCTCACGATTTAAATGCACAAAGTGGTGAGGCTTCTCAATACCCGCCGTAGCCCTCGCCAACCGCCTACAGAGTACCCTACCCATGAGCAAAATCCGACAGGCACAGTTCAATTTGCCGAGCAAGGACTGCAACTCCCGCAACGGTATCTTCCTCAACCGCCCCACCCTCTGTACCTCCCCTTTCAACGCCTTGAGTTTATCCTCTGGCAACCGACACTCCATTGCCACCGAGTCAATACAGGTTCCCAAAAAACTCAAACAGGAAACTGGACCCTCCGTCTTCCCCTCTGCCAGGGGAACCCCAAACCGCTCCGCCACCCAATACAATGCCTGCAGCAGCGACCCGCAAATCGGGGAACCAGCGGGCCCCATGCAAAGAAAATCATCCAAGTAATGAATGATGAAATTCAATCCAGCAACATCCCTAACTACCCACTCCAAAAAAGAACTGAACGCCTCAAAATAGGCGCAAGATAACGAACAACCCATAGGGAGGCACCGATCCACATAAAACTGCCCCTCCCAGTAGCACCCCAACAAACGCACGCTCTCCGCATGCACCAGAAGTAACCGGAAAGCCGATTCGATGTCGGCCTTTGCCATCAAGGAGCCCCCGCCCAACCGCCTGCCCCCCAAAGCCACTGCCCTCGTCAAATGATGTGTACACCACCGAAACAAACTCTGGCGCTATGCCATCATTGACCGAGTTCCCCTTGGGAAACGACACATGGTGGATCAGCCTAAATTTATTCGGCTCCTTCTTCGGAACCACCCCTAGCGGCGAAACTACCAAATCCGCAAAAGGAGGCACCGTAAAAGGACCCGACATCCTACCCAACGCCAGCTCCTTCCCCAACTTCTCTGTCACTACAGTCGGGTGTTCATGGGCCGACCGCAGATTCTTCACTGAAAAAGGCACCTGATGCATCGGGGTGGGGGATTTTAAAACCTTCCGAAAAACCCTTTCGTAACAAATCTGCCGCCGCCGGATCACTAAACCTGGCCAGAAACGGCTCCATCTCTCGAAGTTTCACCGGCGTCGCCCCCTTGGCTACCACCGGCTCCGCCTTTACCCCGCCCCTTTTTTAAAACACCGTGTGACAGGGTGCGCGGTCGCCCCACAAAAAGAGCAGATGTGTTTGAACTTACATCCTGCTCCATATTTACACTGGCCGCTATTAAACTGCCAGCAAGCCCCTTTTTGCCCCCCAGCTTGAGCCCCTCCCCCCTATCTCCCGGCATTACCCCCTTGGCCGGCCGCACTGGCCCCCCCTTGAAAGGGCGACCCAAACTTCGTCGGGGCCATAACCTTTAGCCAAAGCCCTATATCCTTATGGTCCCACCGAATGGACGGGCGGACCGCCTTCCGTTGGCGAAATTGCTCATCATAGCGCAACCACGCCAACCCCCCGTAAGCCCGATGCGCCTCCCCGATCGCATCCATGTAACAAAACAGCGCCGAACAATTTTCCGGCGCCTTCTCCCCAATCACACTTGCCAATATGGCAAATGCTTGCAGCCAGTTGGTAAACGTCTGAGGGATCAGACGCCACCGCCGCTTTTCCTCCTCCTCCTTCTTACTCTCCTCCTTCTTTCCCTTGTCCAGATTAAATTTTTCCAGCGGAAGAAGAGAAAAGATTTCAACATATTCATCTTTCCAAATCTTCTCCCGCACCTCCTGCTTCAAATGCGCCCCCAGGGGCCCTTCAAAGCAAACATAGACCTCCCCTTTTGCCTTATCGTCTAAACGCACGGCGTCCTGTTGCTCCTTCTCGGTCTGCACAGACACCGTAACCCCCGCCCTACGCGCCCCTTGCTCAGGTCCCGCCTCTGCCGGACCTCCCGCCAAAGGCCTCACCTCCAACTGTTGTGGGGAAACCCACGCACTAATCGGGGACAGGACCCCACCGCCCTGCCCCCCACTCTCTAACCGCGCCAATAACGCCCGGACCGCATCTGCTAACCCACCGCCCTCCCCAGGCTCCCCTGACGCCCCGCCACTCACCCGGCCCTCCTGACCCTGAGTGAACCCTGCGCTCCCTACACTACCACCCGGGGACTGCAATATAGGGGGAAACGAACACGACAAAGACGTGTACTCACCAGGCTGCGTGGGGGCTGTGGACCCACCAGCCGTTCCCCTGGGTTCGCGAGAGATGTCCATCCGAAACTCTCGATCCACCGCTGCCGTCCGGCAGCCCGGGTCTAGGCCGTCAAACCCCAACAGGGGGAGGCCGACCTGCGCAGGCCGCGGGTCCTGAGGCGACGAGCTCCATGCCTCCTCCGATGTCCTGGATGCTCCTTGAAAACCGCCGTCGGGGCCGACAGCCTGCCGCCCGCTGAGCCCTTCCAGCCCGCCGACTCCCTCGTCGTCCTCACCGTGACTCCCGACCGTCCTCCGACGCCGGGTGACCCCCCTGACCGGAGCCTCGCCAGCAGGGGCCACCGCCACCACGAACCGGATCGCCGACGAAGGGGCAACAGCCGGACCTGCACCAGACCGGTGACCCGGCCCACTGTCCCCCGCAGAGCCCGCCGGCCCACTCGGATGCCTCCCGGGCCGAGAAGACCGCCCCACAGCGACAGGGCGATCCCCTTGACCCGGAGGGTCCCTGGAAGGGCTCCCCCGGCGACGACGGGCCCTCGGAGTATAATCCGGGCTCAGGCGTTGCGGAGGCCTGGCCTTGCGTCTGCTCCTGCTGGCGGCCGGCGGTTCTGCCGCAGCGGCCCCTGCGCCACCAACCACCGCCTCCACTGCTTCACGCAGCCATGCTGCGCCATTGGATGCGGCTAGCCGCCGCAGCTCCTCCATCTGATGGCCCTTGTCCGCCATAACGTCCGGGGCTAAAGCAGCACGCAGCACGGGCTCCTCACTGCCTCACACGTGCTGCGCCGACTGCGTTCCCGGGCGAGGAGGAGGCCTTAAATACCGCCCCTCCCTGCGCCCGAACTCCTCCCCCCGACTGGCGCGTTACCGCGCCGCGCTCCGGCCGCGCCTAGCGTGCCGGGTCATGCCGCGCCTCCCCTCATGGGGGCGTGGTCCCAGTCCGGCGCGCGGTCTGGAAGGGTATATATAAACACTATATTCACCTTCCAAAATAGACTACTTCCTGTTCTGTAGAGATCACATCCCAGCAGTGTCCTTGTTATCATCACAGGCAGGAATGTACAGAGGTAGCATCTATATATAGATAACATGGTATCCACCATTCATAATAGACCCTACATGCCAACTCTCCCGTTTTTGGCGGGGGGTCCCGCTATTTGGGGTCCCCTCACGCCCTCCTGGGGGAGTTGCCATTTGCTAGCGGCGGGGGTCCTTTAAATGGCCGCAGTGCCGGAGTAGCGCTGGTGCGCTACTCTGGCGCCGCCGGTCCGTTCCCATGGGCGGGTGAAGCGGGCGCAGGGTCCGCTCACCCGCCCGGAGTCTCGCAGAGCAGGGAGGAGGGAGCGCTCCCTCCTGCCTCCTCCCCCTGTATGTCCGGCGCCGCTGTGCGCCGTACACACATGTCAGCGTCACAGGGGAAGTGACGCGCGGCTGCACTCACTTCCCCTGTGACACTGCTGAGGAGATGTCCAGGAGCGGGCCGCTCTGCAGGAGCCTGGTCAGGTAAGTGGATTTTATTATTGTTATTTTTTATTAGTTTTAGGGGGTCACTGTCTGGCTACAATGGGGGGTCTACCTGGCTACAATGGGGGCAATACCTGGCAACAGAGGGGCACTACCTGGCTAACAATGGGGGCACTACCTGGCTACAATGGGGGTCTACCTGGCTACAATGGGGGGTCTACCTGGCTAAAAAGGGGGAAATGCCTGACAACAGAGGGGGCACTACCTGGTAACAATGGGGGCACTACCTGGCTAACAATGTGGGCACTACCTGGCTACAATAGGGGGCACTACCTGGCTACAATGGGGGCACTACCTGGCAACAATGGAGCACTACCTGGCTACTAATGGGGGCACTACCTGGCTACTAAAGGGGGTACTACCTGGCTACAATGGGGGCACTACCTGGCTACAATGTGGGGTCTACCTGGCAACAATGGGGCATTGGGCACTACCTGGCTAACGAGGGGGGCACTACCTGGCTAACAATGGGGGCACTACCTGGCTAACAATGGGCACTACCTGGCTAACGATGGGGGCACTACCTGGCTACAGAGGGGGCACTACCTGGCAAACAATGGGGGCACTACCTGGCAAACAATGGGGGGGCATCTACCTGGCTAACAAAGGGGGGCATCTACCTGGCTACAAATTTGGCTCTACTTGGCTACAGAGAGGGCATCCACCTGCCAGTAAGGGGCACTACCTGGTTATGGGGGGCTACTACCTGGCTATAAGGGCATCTACCTGGCTTTCTTCCAAAGCCGTTATGCAGTTAGGTGGAGTAGGGGTGGCTTTTTGAAGGGGCGTGGCATACCGTCAGGATGGGCGTGGCCATGCAAATTTTCCTGCTTTTTCATTTTCAAAAGTTGGCAACTATGTAATAGACTGACAATGCCTGTTCTGTAGAGATCACTGCTCAGCAGTCTCTTTATAACAGCACAGGCAGGAGTACACTGATAGGTAGCACCTATATATAGATAACACAGAATCCACCATTCGCTATAGACTGAGACTTCCTGTTCTGTGAAGATAATTTGTCAGCAGCCTCCTCTTTATCATCACAGGAAGGGTGTATATATGTATAGATAGATATGAGATAGATAGATATGGGATAGATAGATAGATAGATAGATAGATAGATATGAGATAGATAGATAGATATGAGATAGATAGATATGGGATAGATAGATAGATAGATAGATAGATAGATATGGGATAGATAGATAGATATGAGATACATAGAGGGATAGATAGAGGGATAGATATGAGATAGATAGATGTGAGATAGATAGATAGATGGATGGATAGACAGATAGATAGATAGATAGATAGATAGATAGATAGATAGATATGGGCTAGAGATATAGTTAGATAGATATGAGATAGATATGAAATAGATATGAGATAGATAGATAGATAGATAGATAGATAGATATGAGATAGATAGATAGATAGATAGATATGAGATAGATAGATAGATATGAGATAGATAGATATGAGATAGATATGAGATAGATAGATAGATAGATAGATAGATATGGAATAGATAGATATGAGATAGATATGAGATAGATAGATAGATTGATAGATAGATAGATATTAAATAGATAGATAGATAGATAGATAGATAGATAGATAGATAGATAGATAGATAGATACAAGATAGATATTAGATAGATAGATAGAGAGATATGAGAGATAGATGTTAGATAGATAGATAGGAGATAGATGATAGATAGATATGAGATAGATAGATATGAGATAGATAGATAGATATGAGATAGATAGATATGAGATAGATAGATATGAGATAGATAGATAGATATGGGATAGATAGATATGAGATAGATAGATAGATAGATAGATAGATAGATAAATAGATAGATAGATAGATAGATAGATAGATAGATAGATAGATAGATATGAGATAGATAGATATATAGATAGGTAGGTAGTGTTGAGCGATTGCGTTGGCTATCGACATCGGGCGATAGTCGATAGTCGGCCGCTATCGATAAGGTTTTTCGATAGTGAGCGTCGATTATGAGCGATGACCATTAAAGTCTATGGGAGAGCAACAACACCTTCATTATTACACCCAAACAAGGCTGGAGAAGCTGAATTAACATCCACAACAGTCAAATGGATACGTGCTACATCTTAGTCAACACACTTTGTTTTTAAAAGTCACATAAAAATTGTCAGAGACCATTCACGATCCCTGTCTTTGACCACAGCATGACGCTTAAACCTGCATCACCCACAAATTAAAAAGTGCCAGAAGCATATGATTTGAACCATCATGTTACTTGAACTGGACATTGAATATCCCTGTCCTGGAACGCGTAGCAATGAGCCCCAAACCTGCATGACCCCCACATTTAAAAAGTGCCGGAAAAAGGAGTCTTTCAACCACCATTTTAGTTTCACTGGACATTGACTATACCTGTCCTGGGCCACAGCATAGCCCCAAACCTGAAATGACCCCCACATTTAAAAAGTGCCGCAAAAAGGAGCCCTTTTCAACCACCATTTTAGTTTCACTGGACTTTGGGACTATACCGTCCGGGGCCACAGAAACCCAGGGCCGGGGGTTACGGGGGGGTGCGGTGAAAGCCCGGGCGGGCGCCGTCATCATTAACACGCAGGTTAAAATCCCTGAGACCAGCAGAAAAACTTAGTGCGAAGCAAGTTGGAACGGAAGTGTGAGAACCCCCGCCTTCCCTGTACACGTCAATACCTTAGCGCTTGCCCCTCCGATGAGTGTGGACCAAATTTGGGCTTCACGGGAAATACGGGGGTTAAGGGTCCTGTTACCCCCGTGCCCTTTATCTTGGCATTTTTTTCTCATTTTACTAAACTGCTGGGGGAAATGGTCTCGAATTTTGTTCTCGTCCGTGCTCCAACTCAGCCCTAATAACCTACTCGGTCAAGTTTTCCTGTACCCCCTTGTACAATTCAGGGGAATTTTTTTAAAAAGCTATTTTGTACATGCAAGTTTTTTTTAGTACTTTAATTCAGAAAACACATTTTTAAAATAGGATGGAATCCCCCATTTTTTTGTTTCTCTTTTTTCATTGATTAAAGGGGTTGTCTAAAATACAGGGATTGATAGCTATTTTAAAGATCTTGCAAAAACAAGCATTTTGCAATTGTGCCATTAACAGTGTCCTACCTATTCCTGTTTCTGACAGCACCACCCCCTTGAGCACTCTTGAAATTTGAAGAACAAATTCTGTTAGAAACAACATTTTTTAGAATAGGACCGAAATAAAGCTGCATGTCACAGCAAAATCCCCCCCAAAAATTCAAAGCTGCCCTTTTAAGCCACTTTGGACAATTGGAAGAACAAATGTCTGTTAAAAAACAACATTTTTAGAAAGGACCTTAGTATGCTGCATTCACAGAAAAATGCCCCCAAAAATTAAAAAGCATGACCCAAGCCACTTTGACAATTGTGAAGAACAAATTCATTAAAACAACTTTTTTTTTCGAATAGGACCGTGTATTGCGCATTCAAACAAAATGCCCCCAAAAATTCAAAGCAGCCCCTTGAGCACTTGGTCAATTGTGAAAACAAATGTCTGTTAAAACAATTTTTTTTTATAATAGGCCTGTAGTTTTGCGCATTTCAAAGCAGCATGCCCCAAAAAATTAAAAAAATGACTTCTCAGCCACTGTTAAAAATTTGAGGGAGAAATGCCACTTAGAAGCCAATATTTTTTAAAAGGGACCATGATTTTTGCTTATCTCACAGAAACATGACCTAAAAACTATTGAAAATTTCGAAAACTTTAATAAAGTGAGAAAAAGGAATACGTTTGCTGAAACCTTGCTGTCTTTTACAGTCTCCTCACACAAAACCAGCAAAATGAACGTTGGGAAAAGAGAATAAAAATTCATAAGAAATACATTTTAAAAAAAAGTTTTCAAGAGGACCTTTCTTTTTGAAAAGGAATGTAAGTAACGGGCAACTAATCGGGACCTCGGCAATTGGGGCCAAACACACAGAGATCCATGCCGATTCATTTTGATGAAAGTCAAATGATCCACATTATCTGGGGAAAACCCCGGAGGGTTGTCTGTAATACTCCCCAGCTGTGCTGAAGGGTCCGCTAGATATGACCCGGGCTGCTGGGCAGCAACCCCTCTAGGCTAAACGGCCAGCTCGGGCCATTCGTCCTTTTTGGGATACCCAAAGTCTATTGGGCCCAACACATCAAAAACATGGGTGTTGAACCAATTTCGTGCCCATGATCTTAACTGTCTCGTTGTTGGATGTGTGCCCGCATTCCCAGCTTTTGGTGAGGTGGAAACAAAGATTGCCAGGGTCACCATTAGGCTTCTGCCCCCCTTGCCTGCTGCTGCCGCTACGCCTACTTGGCACCTACTGCTGTCACTCGCTGATGTTGTTCCCCCCGTGACTTTTGGAACTGAAGCAGCCCAACAGATGTCCCAGTTGACAATCAGCAAGGTCTCCATTTCCTCATTTTACTCTCTTTTTGGGGTGGGTGGAAGGAAAGTGCTGTTTTTTTGTTTTGTACCGGGGGATCCGGGAGGGGGGCCCACTCAGAACGTTGTTCATTTTGATGGCCTTAATTTCAGGATCATTTTGGGGGAAATGGAGCATCCAAGCACTCAGTGAAGATGACCTTATTTCCAAGCCCTGGGTCGGGGGGCACTACAAACTGATCTTCCCCCATTTTCCCTCCTCCCCCCAAAATTCGCGCCAACCTCTTTAAAGGGCGGGGAGTCTTTAACATCGGTGTCTAGAATACCTCCTCCTCCTCCCCCTCCTCCTCCTCCGCTGCCTCCGCACGGGCTTCAACCAGCCCGACTTGCCTGAATATGCAACCTAGAGCTGAGCCCCCCTTTGCACTAGCTCTGGACCCCAAACCCACTGCCTAATGAAACCGAAAATTGTAAACTGTCGGCCTTGGGATTTTGAGGAGAAAAGGCTCCGGCCGCATCTGTTCCGTCCCCCTCCGTCGCTGGGGGGACCTTTTGTTTCAGAGTGCCCCAACGATCGTTCCGAACAAAATCACCACAAAGCTCAGCTGAAAAAGGGGCATTGTCCGCACTCCCCATTTGGTGCTTCTTCAAAACGCAAGGATTGTGCAAGCTCTTTTCACCTGCCCCCCACTCTCGTGTTTCAACACCCGAGGGCCTACCGCGCTTGTCAGGCCCTGTGTCACTTTATCTGCGTAATGGCATTGCCTGCTGTCAAATCGCTGGGGCATGTGGGGAGTGGAATTTCCCGCTTTTTGCCACTCAAAAATGAGACGGGTTACGGGGGGCTGAGTGATGCTGAAACTACAGGCGGGGCAAACAGGGTGCGAACGGCGGAAGTGCGAACTCAACCTCGAGCCTTCTTTACGGCAGTCCAACCGGGGAGCCTTTAGAAATTTCTGGACACGGTTCATGACATTCCGGCAAGGATGTGCCCAGCCTACCGACTTAAGGCGGCCAGCAGATTTTCGCCCGTTTTCGCACACCACCTTTCCTGGCACAAGGTTTTTTGTCACCCAACCCAGCGCTCGGCTCGTTGCTTAGAGCCGCCCAAGCCCGACCTTGGTGGAGTCTCCAAGGGGATTAAATTTCAAAAACAGCCCGTGCTCTGGCACGTATGCCACCCGAGGACCTTGGGGGAAAAAGCCCTGCACCATCCCTGCGGGTTTTTAAAGCGTGCGCCGGGCCCGAGAGCACCCCCCCCCCAAGACACCACCCCCTCACCCAGTGAGCTTCACAGAGATATAGCGGCCTTGCCGTCTTTCTAGTCCATTGTCGGGGTGAGAGGACTTTTCCGGCACGATTCAGACAAAAGCGCTTTAAATTTTTGATGACACTGGGGTGGCCAGGGCAGGGGCGGGTTTTTTTGGCAAAAAATGCCTCTCGGCATCTGGTAAAAAGGGGGGGAGGCAGGGCCCGACGGGCAGAACCCATCTTGGGCCACCAATGGAAGGGAACATTTCAAAGGCCCAAAAACCGGCAATGCCGAATTCAGGGTTTTTGGGTTTGGGAGGTTTGGGGTTTTAAAATGTTTCTTCTGCTCCCAAACCTGGGAAGACAGAAGGGTGCTGCTAACGGCCGCTGTACGTGTGCAGGTCGTCAAAGTGGCGGAAGGGGAAAGGGGTAGGATGGGTCCTGGTGGTTTCGGTGGACTCGGGGGGACGTGGGGCTAAGGGAGGCTATCCCTGATCATGACTCTGAAACTGGCACTGAGGAAAAGCGGTGGTGGCGGAGGGGGAGGGGGAGACAGAGGGTTACAGTGGTTGGGGCCCGGGGTCGGGCTGGCCTTTTTTTGGGCCCAAATGTTCCCCCCCCTTTCAATCATGCAATCCTGATTTTACTAGACATTTGGTGGGGTTAAACCCCTTAAAGGTTCTTGCCTCTACTTTGCGTTTACGGCAAGGCGGCATATGACATCGCTGGGTGAAAAAGAGGGTTGCTCAAAAAGGCCCAGGGTTAGAGGTCCTGGACCTTTTTTTACGGGATAACAGGGGGCGGGGTTTTCGCTGACCCGGGGGGGCGGAATCATATCAGCGACTTCTGCGACCGCCCTCTCCCTTTTTGTGGCGGGACCCGTATTTACACACCCCATCGTCTTCCTCCTCGTCCCCCTGAGAAAAGGGTCGCAAACAAATTTTGCGGAAAAACCAGGATGGATCCGCAATGTCCATCTCATCACACAAAACAATACTTGGTCGTCCTACTTTCGCATCCAAACTCGGGGTACAAGCAAGGGGCACTGCAAGGCTTTCCGACCGCCCGGGATTTTTTTCCCATTGACCGGGTTTTCCCACTCCTCTGATGGGGATCGTAAAATGGGTCAGAGCAGACTAAAACATCCCTTGAACTTTTAACATGCCTTCTGACCCCCAACCCATTTTTTCACAAAGAGGTCTTTAACAAAGGATTATCCACAGTGGGGGTACACGAGTTGACATTTGGGCTGCTTTATGTTGGGGCGGATCATGATGCTATGACACATTTGGGCCGTGACCGAGGACAGGGGGAAGACTGCAATGCAGGTTGCATTAACCACTGAAGGAAAAATTGGCGCGAGTTCGTACTTAGATTCACAGGGCCCGACCCCCGCATGACAGGGCCGACGGTCCTGCAAAGACGATCCGCTGGCATGCGTGTTGTCGCCAGCAAAGGAAGGGGCACCTTCTCCATACCTCTACCCCCATGTCTACCCCCCTCTTTTCCGCTTAAAAAACCTGCATTTCCTCCTGTTCAGAAAATAAAAATTTGAGAAGGTATGGAAATTTTTGGGAAAATCTCTTATTTAAAAACGGCAAATCACAGCTATTCTCAAAAACCCTCTAATCAAAACAAAATTTCTGGGTTCAAATTTAATGCAAGGATCTATCCCTGGACGGGCAAAAGAAAAAAAATATTGTTTTGTTTTTAATAAAGGGATTTTTTTTTTTTTAAATTATGGGGTAATATGAATTGTAAAAAAAAAAAATGTTGGGTGTAAAAATTTTACAAAATAAAAAAATAAGTGGAAAAAATTTTAAAAAAAATTTTTTAATATAGGTAGCAAAAAAACAATTGATACAAAAACCCCAAAACACCATTACAGTATTGGGAACCATGGGTTTTTACTATCCCTATAAAACCCTAAAAAAAAAGGGGGGGATGACCCTACCTATAAATACAGGACAATCGCCCGAAAGGGCGGGCCTGGCAGGAGCCTGACCCTGCAAACAAACTTACCCTAAGGGATATCCATTGGGCCAATAGGATAACCTAGGTAAGTTTTTGCAGGGTAGGGGTCCTCCAACCGCCCTTTTCAGGGCGATTTCCTTAATTATAGGCGGGGCTCAATATCCCCCCTTTTTTTTAGGGGTTTATAGGGGTACGACACACCCACTGGGGCTCCCAATCTGTATATGTGTTTTTGAGGTTTTTTTATCAATATCTTTTTTTGCTACCTAAAAAAAGTTATTTTTAAGGCCATTTTTTTTTCCCCACTGTATTTTTAAAATAGAATTGCTTTTTAAGATTTACGTAGATCTGTGCAATGAACAATGCGGGTGCCAAAAGTCAAAAAACACGTAACTGTTTTTGTTTTTTGGATAATAAATGGATTTTTTGCACCCTTTTAATCACCCTTTGGGAATATAGAATTGCTTTTTAGATTTACGTAAGCCGTCAAGAAAATCTGGGTGGCAAAAGTCAAAAAACACTAAAGTTTTTGTTTTGGTATAATAAACAATTTTTTTCACCTTTCAATTACCTGTGGGAATATAGAATTGCTGTTTAAGATTTACGAGAGCTGCGCAATGAAAAATGCTGGGGTCAAAAGCAAAAAACACGTAAAGTTTTGTTTTTATATAATAAACGGTATTTTTTGCAAATTTCAAGTCACCTGTGGGGAATATAGAATTGCTGTTTTAAGATTTACTAGATGCTGCGTCAAGAACAATGCTGGGTGCGCAAAAGTCAAAAAACACATAACTGTTTTGTTTTGGTATAAAAAAACGGTTTTTTTTTCACCTTTCAATTCACCTGTGGTGAAATAGAATTGCTGTTTTTTAAGTTTTTCGTAATTTCTCCCCTCAATTTAACAATTTCTGGGTGTGCAAAAATCAAAAAAAAATAACTGTTAGTTTTTTATATAATAAACGGTAAATTTTTTTCACCTTTCAATTCACCCGTGGGGAATTTTAGAAAATTTCTGTTTTTTAAAATTTAAAAGGAAAAATGCTGGGTCCCAAAGAAAATGCTGGGGGTGCAAAAGTCAAAAAAAATAACTGTTTTTGTTTTTTAATAAATAAACGGGATTTTTTTTCACCTTTCAATTCACCTGTGGTGAATAAAAATTGCTGTTTTAAAGGGTTTCCCAAAAAGCTGGGGTTTAAAGAAAAAATCTGGGGGCCGGGAAAAAGGGCAAAAAAAACGTAACTTTATGTTTTGGTATAATAAAACGGTATTTTTTGCACCTTTCAATTTACCTGTGGTGAATACAGAATTGTGTTTAAGATTTCGAGATCTGGTCAATGAACAATGCTGGGGGCGCAAAAATCAAAAAACACGTAACGTGAGTTTTCGTATGATACACGGTATTTTTTCAACAAAACCAAACCCTTTTCTGACTACAAGATTGCTGGAAATTTTAATTTAACGTAAGGGGGATATATCAAAAGTCACAAAGGGGGAAGGGTACAATTTGAAAATGAACAACCCATTGAAAGGTATACGATAATAAAAAGGGAAATTTTGCAGCAAAAAAAAGAGACTGAGTTACTAAAATGATTGGTTTCCAAAAAAAGTTCAGACTACCCCCAAAAAACCCAGGGGAAAATTTTCAAAATTTCAAAAATGTTAATTTAAAAAAGAAAAAATTTCCCCTAAAAATGTCTTCACTAAGTCTTGGTGAAACCCTTTTTCCAGTTGTTCTTTATAGATAGAGCTTGGGCTTTGTTGCCCCGCGGGGGCCCCCCCCCCCCTCCCACCGCCGTGAATTTTCAGCGGTAGATGCTGCTTTAAAATCCTCTAGCTAACTACATAAAATGTTCAAATCCCTAATCTAACTAAATTGGAAGGATCACAGCTAATAGTAGAGGTTTCTCTGTGCAGAAATAGACTAATTTCGCTGAGCTGTTTGGCCACAGGCAGAGCGCAGGTCCTATCCCTATGAGACGCTGAGAGACACACTGAGGCTGAAACAGGAAACGCTGTTCTATGTAAAACGAGGTCATGTGATTTTTCCAGCCAATCGCAACCATACACATCCCAGTCATGACGTCGCACACACATCTCACCCTGCTCTATTCTATAATCTGATTTGCTGCCGCCAAAATTACAGGAAGCGCCGAAAATGGCGATCTTAATAGATGATGCTCAGATTTTAACCTTAATTATCGCATGATCTGGAAATTTCGATCACCATAAAAACCTTGCCGATTTCAACTTTGTCGATTTAAAAATCGCTCAACACTATAGGTAGGTAGATAGATAACACTAGATTCACCTTCCAAAATAGACTGACACTTTCCGTTCTGTAGAGATCACTTCCCAGCAGTTTCCTTATTATCACAGGCAGGATAATACAATGAGAGGTAACATCTATGTATAGATAATATGGGATCCACCAGTCACAATAGACTGATAACGCCTGTTCTGTAGAGATCACTTCTCAGCAGTCTCTTTATTATCAGCACAGGCAGGAGTACACTTACATATAACACCTATATAACACCTACGGCTACTGTACATGCTGCTTCTACTCTGCCGTTCTGCCTCTCCATGTATGTATATGCAGTATAAAAGGATCTCTATGTTTGCATTGCTCATTGTCCCTGTTACTCCCTGTTAGTGGAGTCCTAGACACCTTAAAAAGGATGAGGGTGCAGGCCAGATTCTCCTTAGACTGCTCTTGGGGACAGCTGTATGCCAATCCCCATGTGTGACTCAATGGCTTCACCAACCGCCTGCAGGTAAGCTTTGTGCCAGGCACCAGTGTTTGTGCAACTTTACCTTCAGCATGTTCTAATAGTTTGTTAGATCCAGGCTCAGACTGGCTGACAGGGAACCAGGGGAAATCCCAGATAAGTCCACGAGTATGGCAGGCCTGATGTGCGTGCTCAGGATGCATATACAGTTGTAAACTATGGTGAAAAAAACAGAGCCATAAGGTCTCCTGTCTCACCAATCACTCTTGTAGGCTGCGGGCCTAAGGCCTACAGGAGACGGTAACAAGGGTAGGCGGTGGAAAAACATCACTGAATCCTGCTGCTTGCACTGTGTGGTGGTAATGTGGAGAGAGGAATGGGGGGACAGGGAGTGGGAGGTTTTATTTTTATGTTTTAATTATCAGAAGGAGGCGCTCTTAGGGGTTCTCAAGTACAGTATATATATATTTTTTTAAATATAATTCATTCATTCCCGAACAGTGATTAGGGCCATGTCTCGAGGCTGCTGCATGTGACAGTGCAGCCAATCAGCGGCACAACTATGCAATGACTGAGGAAATCATCTGCAGGTGAGTCATTCACTTTTCGTTTCTTTAGTCATTACAGAAAAGGACGAAAAGGGAAAAGGGAAAGTAAAACCCACAAAAAATCACATATTCACACGATCAGTGACGAGTGTGCACTATACTAGCACCAACAACACAGCCACACAGAGTATGCAGAGTCCCCCGTCTGGCCAGAATTTTTGGGAGAATGACCAAATATTATTTTTTCCCCATGATCTGTTGCCCTCTGGTTTTTGTGGGGTGTTTGTAAGAATTTTTTTAAATTCACTTACAGAAATACAAGTGCAATCAAATTATGATTAACAAAATTTTTTAAATTGACAGTTAGAATGATTTTAAAATCAGAAAAGTAAAAATTTTTTTGCAGTGTTGCCCCCTTCTTTTAAGGACTTCGGGCAATTTTTCCCGGGCATGCTCTCAATAATTTTCTGGCCCCAAACCTGACTGATAGGTTCCATTCTTGAAAATCAATCCCTTTGCATTTTGTAAAAAACAATTTGTTTGGTTTTTTTTTTTGCCCCCCCTTTCCTCTTAAATGTTTTGACCAAAGTTCAAAATGGGATTTAAAAATTTTTGGGGAGTTTCCAGGCCAGGGACCCAAAATCCTTATTTTTTTGTTCCCGGACCCTTTTTAGTTATCCCCTTTTGGGTTTATGGCAAGGGGGTCCTTTAAAAGCTGGAAAAGGCATTGTTGATCCCCAAAATGTCTTGGAGGGTTTGGGGGGGAAGTTGCTCTTGGGGGACATTCTGGTACCATTTTTTATTCATGGATGTGTTTTTGGGGAAAGGGATGTTAGGACCCGATTCCCTTGGCTGGGGAAGAAAAACCCCACACATGAAGGGTTTTGGATGCTTTCCAGTTGGCATGAAAACAAAAATGGTGGTATCCCCTAAAATTGTTTTTCTCCGAAAAAAAACAAGCTGTTTTCCAGATGACCCAAAAAATTGGGAAAGGGGGTTTTCAAAAAAAGAAAATGCCTTTCCCCCCATCCTCAGCAGTCCACTCCCTGAAATTTTGGCCCAGAATATCAGTCTTGTCCCGATTTTTTTTCTGGGAGAAGTGGTTTTTGCTGCCCCCCCCTTGACACCGGGCCCTTGCCCATGAGTCCCTCCTCAAAACCTGCGTGAAAGAAGGAACTCACACCTGCCTGTGCCATTTTTGAGCGGGCTTGCACGGTGGTAGCCCGTTTCCCGAAGCTGAAACATTTTTAAGAGACGGCCCCCCCCTCCTTGGCCTTGCTGGTTTTTTCCTTGGGGCCCGCCCTGGGGGCCTTTTTTGGGCAAAAATTGGAACCTCTCTCCTTAAATTTCCCCCGATGATGCGATAGATTTTTTGATGAGGTGCAACCCCTTTTTTGCTCGGTTTCTCTTCCCTGTTGGGCCATTTTTGTCAGTAAATTGATGACTGCACGTTTTTTCTTTAGAGAAAAACCCAGGGTTTAAAACAGAAGAGAAAAAATGATCCCCAAGCACCGCCCCCTTTTTTAAAATTTCCCCAGGGGTTTGGATTTTTAAACTTAATCATGACAGATTGATCTCCACCCTGCCCTCATAAACCCCCACACTTTTGTTAATGGGGGCAATCACTAAAAAACGATGTTAGCTGGTCCTTTTAAGGGAGGTGCCCAAAGAAAGTGGAAATGTGTTTTGGGGGAAAAAAGGGTTAAATTTTTTTAGGCAAAAATATTGGGCTTTGCAATTCTTTTCTGTTAAAATGATCACTCTTTATAACATTCCCGGATATATGCCCAAAATTTCCATTTTTAAAACCCGATGCAAATGATTTATAAAAAATTTTTATTTTTATCATTCTCAAAAATTTTTCCCTGAATGTATTAAACCCTCTTCGTCCAGTGACCAAAACAGTGATCATAAAATGATCGATAACCCGGTTCCCACACCCCGTCCTGCAGAGAATTTTTTCCTCTACCCGTCCTTTTTGTGAAAGAGATACCAGGGCTACAAAATGTCCGCCAGTATTAATTTCCCTACAGTCCATACAGTGATGAGAATTTTCAGGCTACATTTGTCCCGCAGGGGTTTTTATGGGCCCCTACCTGGTTTCCGATCACTTTTATGGTCCACGTATGGGCTGTAGAAGGGGTAATACTCATACTGCCAACTCTCCTGCTTTTTGGGGGGGGGGTTCCCCCCTAATTGGGGTACCTTTCCCCCCCCCCTCCCGGCAGGTTGACATTTCCCCCCCCAAAACCCCCAACAGGAAACGGGGGGTTCCCTTTTAAAATTTCCCTGGGGGCAAGAGTAGCACTGGTTTCGCTACTCTTGCGCCGCCGGGCCCTGCTACAGGGGGGTGAAGCGGGCCCCAGCGGGCCCCTTCACCCCCCCGGGGGTTTTCGCTGTGCAGGGGGGAGGGCAGGAGGGGATGTTCCCCCCTTTCCCCCCTCCCCCTTTTATGCAAAGCGCCCGGGGGGCCGAAAATTTTAGGTCAGCCCCGGGGAAGGGGGGGGGACGCGCCTCCCGCACTCATTCCCCCCGACGCTGAGGGGTTTTTGGGGATGGTTTCCGGGGCTGCAAAGGGGCCGGTGAGGGAAGTGGATTTTTTTTATTTTATTTTTTTTAAACTACATGGGGGGCTTCCCACCTGGCTTTCTAAAAGGGGGGAAAATACCTTTCCCCGGCCCACTAAAGGGGGCACTACCGGCTACCCAAAGGGGGCAAAAATACCTACCTGGCTTCTAAAGGGGGGAAAATACCTACCCTGGCTAATAAAGGGGGCAACCCACCTACCGGGCCCTTTTAAAGGGGGGGAACTCCTACCTGGCTACTAAAGGGGGCAAACTACCTAACCTTTGGGTTCTAAAGGGGGCAAATAAACCCACCCGGCTTTCTAAAAGGGGCGCTACCTGGTACTAAAGGGGGCAACTACCTTTCCCGGCACTAAAGGGGGGGGAACTACTTACCTTGGGTTCTAAAAGGGGGGAACTACCTACCGGAAATTTAAAAAAGGGGGGATAACCCGGGTTCTAAAAGGGGGCCCAAATACCTACCCCGGTTTTAAAGGGGCAACTACCTAAAATTTTTTAACTAAAGGGGGGGAATACCCGGCAAATAAAAGGGGGGAAATACCCGGCTTCTAAAGGGGGCAAAATACCTACCTGGGGTAATTTAAAAGGGGGGAATACCTGGGTACTAAAGGGGGGAAACTACCTACCCGGTAAATAAAAAAGGGGGCAAATAACCCCGGCTAAAATAAAGGGGGGCCAAAATAACCCACCTGGTACTAAAGGGGCAACAACCCACCTGGTACTAAAGGGGGGCAACTACCTGGCTTCTAAAGGGGGGAAAATACCCACCCGGGTTTTAAAGGGGGCAAAATACCTTTCTTCTAAAAGGGGCAATACCTACCCGGGGTACTAAAGGGGGCCAACCCACCTGGTTCTAAAGGGGGCCCCTTCCTGACAAATAAAGGGGAGGGTACCCCGGCCCAACAAAGGGGGCCAACTTGACACAAGGGGGCAAAAACCTGGTTTTTCTAAAGGGGGGCAACTACCTGGCCCCAAGGGGGGGGTCTAACCCGCCTGTAAGGGGGACCCACCCGGTTAGGGGGGGCAAATACCTGGCTATAAGGGCATCTACCTGGCTTTCTTCCAAAGCCATTATGCAGTTAGGCGGAGTGGGTGTGGCTTCTTGAAGGGGCGTGTCACACCAAAAGATTAGCGTGTCCATGCAAATTTTTGCGCGCCGCCCTCTTTAATCTCCTGCTTTTCCATTTTCAAAAGTTGCCAACTATGATAATACTCTGCAGGACACATGTAGACCTGTAATCTCATCACTGTATGGACTATAGAGGGATAATACTCTACAGGACACCTGTAGACCTGGTATCTGATCAATGTATGGACTATAGAGGGATAATACTCTACAGGGCACCTGTAGACCTGGTATCTGATCACTATATGGTCTCGGTATGGACTGTAGAGGGATAATACTCTGCAGGGCACATGTAGACCTGGTATCTGATCACTATATGGTCACTGTGTGGACTGTTGAGCAGGGGTCCCCAACTCCAGTCCTCAAGGCCCACTAACAGGTCATGTTTTCTGGCTTTCCTTAGCATTGCACAGGTGATATCATTACATTTGGTGGGAGATCCTGAAAACATGACCTGTTAGTGGGCCTTGAGGACTGGAGTTGGGGAACACTGCTGTAGAAGGATAGTAGTCTGTAGGACACATGTAGACCTGTTATCCGATCACTGTATGGTCATTGTATGGACTGTAGAGGGATAATACTCTGCAGGACACATGTAGACCTGGTATCTGATCACTTATGATCACTGTATGGACTGTAGAGGAATAATACTCTGCAGGACACATGTAGACCTGGTATCTTGATCACTATATGGACTGTAGAGGGATAATACTCTGCAGGACATGTGTAGACCTGGTATCTGATCACTTATGATCACTGTATGGACTGTAGAGGGATAATACACTGCAGGACACATGTAGACCTGATATCTGATCACTTATGGTCACTGTATGGACTGTAGAGGGATAATACTCTGCAGGACACATGTAGACCTGATATCTGATCACTTATGGTCACTGTATGGACTGTAGAGGGATAATACTCTGCAGGACACATGTAGACCTGGTATCTGGTCACTGCATGGACTGTAGAGGGATAATACTCTGCAGGACAGGTAGACCTGATATCTGATCACTTATGGTCACTGTATGGACTGTAGAGGGATAATACTCTGCAGGACAGGTGTAGACCTGATATCTGATCACTTATGGTCACTGTATGGACTGTAGAGGGATAATACTCTGCAGGACACATGTAGACCTGGTATCTGATCACTCATGGTCCCTATATGGCTGTATTATTTGTGCTCGTATAGTGCATACAGTCATCACAGAAGTGTTTCTGTTTCCTTCTCATCTTATCTGTGTGATCTTCATATTTAGGGAGTGGCAGGACCTGACCAAACACAGAAACATTTTCCACGGCACTAACCCTTGAAGCACTGTGATTAGTACGACAATCTTGGACTTGGAAACCACCCTTTAAAAATCTTGCCTTTTTCCAGTGAAAGGAGAGCAGTGCATCATGGGAGCACAGCTACATAGTTGTATAGTGCATGACCATACACAGACTATAGGGTAAATGCCCCAGGAATTGGCTACCTGTAGTGTATATTCATTTAATCATTGCTGTAATGTACTTCTCTAAGTACTGACTTGGTGGAGAACTTATGGTAGACTTGCACTTATATATCCAATCTGAGTGAGCAGAGCTATCATATAAGGCAGGGGTATTATTATATTACGCACCATTAAAGGAGTCTTCTCACCACACTGATTGGCTTTAAAAATGAAGACAAGGGTAAATAAAGACAATTATCAAATACATTGCTGTTCTGATTTTGCTTCCTTTCAGAGTTAGAGTTGTTCCTATTTCCTTTTTGATTGCAGAAGGTTTTGTAGGTTACTTACTCTTTCTGCCCTAGCAGTGTGCAGGATGATTATGTCACTCCCTGCTGTGTCTTATCAGCAGCACTGGAGCTTGTTTATCTTTCTTACTGACAAACTTTAACCCTTTAAATCCAGATAGTCTTCTGCCCTGCTGCTTTGACCCGATGAACAACAATGTCCCTCTTACAGGCTCAGCTTGAAAAAGGAGAGCTAAAAATGTCAGTCCCTGCTGTAGACCCACCCACAAACTGAACAGGAAGTGGAAGCCTGAAGCTGTAGAACTGCCCACAGCCTGAACATGAAGTGGAAGACTGAAGCTGTAGAACTGCCCACAGCCTGAACATGAAGTAAGAGCCTGAAACTGTAGACTCATGCTCAGCCTGAACAGGAAGTGGGAGCCTGAAGCTGTAGAGCCACTGCAGCCTAACAAGAAGTGGGAGCCTGAAGCTTTAGAACCACCCACAGTCCCTATAGGCCCCACAGTTGTTGCTGTCCAGTATATGCTTCTGGCCTGGCCGGTTTAGAAGAAATTACTCACGGTTGCCTGGGATTTAGAAAAGGATCCCTTGCTTGCATAGTCTTGATGTTATGGGACTTTTCTAGAAGCTATTCCTGTTGCTGATGGCTGTTTAAGTGTTGTGGAAACTGAAGTTTTATGAACGATATTGACTCTAATGTGTAAAACCTAACTTGGAGTAAAACATTTGTCTATGCTTCAACTTCAACCGCAGACTCCTTCATTTGCATCTTACACCACGGACACCTCACACATCATCGCAGGCAGTTGAGGAACACGATACTGTTAGAGAGCGCCCTGGGGGAATTAAGGAGGAACTCAACCCACTCCATCAGCCGACCACCTCTTCACTGCAACTGTTCCAAGAGGAGCAAGAGAGGATTGGGTGCAGCCACTGTGATACCGAACTTCAATTCCCATTCTCTCCTCTTTAAGCCTGACACGTTACATAAATTGGTGTCATGGCGAACAGGATTCAGCTTTAGCCCTTTAACGCCAAGGACTATTTTTTTTCCATGTTCGTTTTTCCCTTCTCTCCTTTCCAGAGCATTAATTTTTAGATTTTTCCACCGACATCAGACCTGTGCATTGTACAGCCCGTTTGCTAGTCGGATGCGGCCCGCGGCGTACAATGCCCAGATCTACTAATAGTAGCGCTGACGGCCCGCCACAGCCGGGTAGCACTGACATCATGCCACCACCCTTGGGCAGAAGAGGAAGATGCTCGGCCGGGAAGCAGGTATTAGTGTTTTTATCTTTATACCTGTCTGTGGGGAGCTATATCTAGCTATATACCTGCCTGTGGGGACTTAGAACTATATACCTGCCTGTGGGAACCTATAAATATCTATCTACCTGCCTGTGGGGACCTATATCTATCTATATACCTGCCTGTGGGAACCTATAACTATCTATATACCTGCCTGTGGGGACCTATAACTATCTATATACCTGTCTATGGGGACCTATAACTATCTATATACCTGCCTGTGGGGGCCTATAACTATCTATATACCTGCCTGTGGGGAGCTATAACTATCTATATACCTACCTGTGGAGACCTATAACTATCTATATACCTGTCTGTGGGGACCTATATCTATCTATATATCTGCCTTTGGGGACCTATAATTATATACCTGCCTGTGGGGACCTATGACTATCTATATACATACCTATGGGGACCTATAACTATATACCTGCCTGTTGGAACCTATAACTATCTATATACCTGACTGGCCGAGGGGGAGCTGTATATACCTGCCTTACTGGGGGTACTGAGTAAGTTCCCACAAAAATAAACCCCAACAGACGATTTTTGCCCCGTTCACCCTATGTTTTTTTTTTTATTATTATTATTGGTTTGGCCCTCTAAAACAATCCCACTTTCTCATGCGGCCCCATGGGAAAATTAATTGCCCACCCCTGGCCTACATAGACCTATGAGGGCTTTTATGTTGTGGGATAAGATGGACTTTCTAATGGTTTTATTCATATTACCATAGAATATACTGGGAAACTGGCAAAAAATTGTAAGTAGGGCAAAATGTGAAAAAAGTACATGTGCCATGTTTGCGGTAGTTTAGTTTTTTCGGCATTAAATCTTCGGTAAAAATGATGTGTTCTCTGTATTCTAGAGGTTGATTCGCATCTGGCAAAACTATGTAGGGTTTCCGTTATGTTTTTGTACCGTATAAAAATTCCAAACATTTTCTATTTTCAACATTTGTGCTGTGGTGCCCATTTTCTGCGTCCAATAACTTTAATACTAACAGCCATGGACATGAGTGAGGGGAATTTTTTGCGGGCTGTACTTTTTATTGCTACCAGTTTGGAATACATGACTTTTTAAAATTAAATTTATTCCAATTTTTAGGGACGTGAAATGAGCTAACATTTTGGCGTTTGGAATTTATTCTTTTACGGTATTCAGCGTACGGGATACATGATGTTATATTTTAATAGATCGGACTATTTCGGACGCAACGATACCAAATATGTGTCACTTTTTTATTATTTTAATTTTTTATTTGTAAAATGGCAAAAGGGGGATGATGTGAATTTTAAATATATATATTTTTTTTACATTAACTTTGAGTCCCCCTAGTGTATTACACCACCAGGGGGCACATCAGTTTTACAGTCGAATGCATTGTAACACAATGCATTAGGGTGTACAAAGATGGCGGTTTTACTACTTCCTGCCTGAGGCCGGAAGTAGCAAAATGGAAAACACGGTGTTGATGGAAGCCTTCACGAGGCTTCCAGCTGCCATATTCAGTGATTGGGACCCCGCGATTTGAACACAGCCCGACTAGGAGCCCTTGAACAGAGGTGGGCCTTAAGACTCGCCAACTATGATTTTGTGGTAAGGTACCGTGTAGGGACGTGCAACACGAATGCTGATCCTTTATCTCATCTACCAACTGGAGAAGAACCCCCTAGAAATGAAAATGACTGGGAAGATGTAGAGATGCCAGCATTCTAGAAACTATACAAAAATGCCAACTAATCAATCCAAAGGACGCACGGAGTGTTGGGAGTCCAACCAAATTGAATAAAGGAGTGAAACAAATCTAGCGTCCTCCATAAAAGCAAGTCTTAAATTCCACGTCTTTGACCCCTTAACAAATATGGACGTAAACTTATGTCCCTGTGGAGGTTTAGGGATTTGCAGCATGTTACAGCACAGGATGGTGCTGGCACCATCCCATGCTGTTTAACCCATTAGACTCCGTGACGATTATGATTGCTGTGTCCCGATTAGTGTTGATCGAACTGTTCTAGAAAAATTAAGTCCGAGTAGAACTTCTCAAATTTTAGACCTCGAACCGAATTTTACTGTTCTAGTTCTAGTTAGACATGCCCTTTTCACGCCCTTTTCAGTTTCATTTTCAGTACCTTTCTGCACTTTTGGCGGCCATCCAATCACCTTTCTGCACATTTGGCGGCCATCCAATCACCTTTCTGCACTTTTGGTGGCCATCCAATCACCTTTCTGCACTTTTGGCGGACATCCAATCACCTTTCTGCACCTTTGGCGGCCATCCAATCAGTGCAGAGCAGAGAGAAGTGTGAAAAATGTCATTGCTGAGGTGTAGGGCTCTCATTGGCTGCTAAAATCACATGACCATGTTATAAATATTTCATTGTATTGCCTTGTGAACGCCATTTTCAGCTCACTCCCTGTACTGTACAGACTGCTCTTAGTTAGATAACATTTTCCTCTCCATAGACAGCAATAGTTAGGGAGTTTGGTATTGCTGGCTGCATCTTTCCCACACCCAGAAGCTGTAATTTGGCAACATTTGCAGGCTCACATAACGCCTAACTGTCATATACATGGATATATATTATACAGAGTGCTTGGATTTGCTAAATCATACTCAGTGCCCAAAAGTTCAGTTTTTGCAGTTTTGGGGGTTCAGTAATTGTATAACACACCGTCTCCAAATATCCTATGTGTCAAAGTGGCTTTTGGGCCCCCTCGGGATGCAGGGCCCCGTAGCAGCTGCTACCGCTGCACCTCCTATAGCAACGCCCCTGCTTGCAAGCTTCGCCCACTGGAATAGCTTTCACCATCTGAATCAGATGACAAGAGTGGGCAAGCAAAATTGTATTGCCTGCAGTATCCTTGTGTAAGGACTCACTAAGGATACCGCAGGATGTCAAATCAATAATTAGGTTCAAATCAAAAAATGGCATTTTAAATGCATAGTAAGAAAAGGTAAATTTTAAAGACATTTTTTTGGATTGAACTAGCTATTAAACAGTGGTATGTTCACCTCATCACCACGCCAAATTATTAGGAGGTCATCAATGAAACAACCATACCACATAATTTTAGAGAAAAATGGTTTAGCATTGTTAAAAATGTAATGTGATTCCCATCAGGCCATATAAATAATAGTCAATGTGGGCGAAAATACAATTAATGAAACATTTATTACGGACAATCATGAAGTCATGTGGTAAATAAAAAATCCCTGTAAACATATAGGGCGACATGTATGATTTTTGGCGTTTAAACGCCAATTTTCCCTGTGCATTATATTAGTATAGAATGCACCTGATTTATGAACCCAGTGTACAGTGAGTCATAAATCAGGCGCATTCTAGTGCTAACACGACACTTCTGGCTCAGATAAACCATTTTGAAAGTGCTCTACCTGTTCCAGCAGTAATGCGACTGGATTTGCCGTACTGAAGCCATAAATGTGTAGCTTTGTATGTTTTAGTGCGCCCCACCTCCCGCACACCCCCCAAGATCGGGCGCATTACAAAGTGCCACCGGGTGCTCTGTAATGCATCTGATATTGGTGTGCGGGCAATTTAAAACTATAGTGAATGGGACCACGCTAGATGTCGGGCTGAAAAGCACAGCTCCGTTCATATACATCGGCCATAGTATCTCTTTCCCTATGGGTAATTTGCATTTTTTGATGTACATAGTTGTACTGTTTTCTTAACAGGCATGACCAGAGAGTTTCTTCTATACTGATAAAATAATTCAGTCCTGAGTTGAGCAGAGCACATGTGGACTACGTTGTATTTGTTGTGCCATTCCCTCTTGATAACAGCCCTCATCTACATCTTACCTACTGTCATGATGTCCAATTGCAGTAATTCAGCTAGGTTGTTTCAGAATCGGCATTGCGCTAAGGTGTAGAGTCTAAGGGGCTTTGCTAGGAGAAACCCCCAAGTCTCTACCTGTGCACAGCCTGGCAACAGCTAAGATCAGGCATATACTATAGGAACAGTCAAAATCGGCCTTTCATGTGTTTGGCAGGTGTGTAATTCTACATTTTCCCCATTGTGACCACATCAGGGAAAACATTTGATTACCATGGCTGGTCAAAAGGGCTATTTTGCCACCGATGTACATTAGAGAAGTCCCTGATAGATGTGAGAAGTCTGTCTCTGTACAACCACATGGAAGATAGTGAACTTGCTATATTAATCCCCTTCCAAAGCATGTGGAGATCCAGTAAGAAAGATGCAATGGATGTGCTTCAGGTATTTAATGACTGTACCTTGAGATAACATGCAGGAGATTACAATATATGCGATCAAAATGAATTCTCTCAGCTCTGTGCAACATGTCTGAACAAGATGGAGTAACAGCTACAATGAGGCAGGATGTGACCTCACAGAAGAGGAGGAGGAACAAGAAGCAAAGAAGTATAAGAGTTACATCATCATCCAAAATAACCATACAAACAGTTGCAAACAATGTCCATAGGATGGCAACATAACATATCAACATTGACTAATAGACATAACATTAATACACATGTAATGGTGTGTCCCAGTTAGGTGGGACAGCACAAGGGCGATCATTCTGCAATGGTCATCTGATTGCCAGATTGGCTTTACCATAGGAATAGGTTATAGTTCTGATGATGAACCAGTCCCTTTAAGTAATAACTTTAATAGCTTTAATCAGTCAGAATAACAAGTCAGGTATGAGGTGAAACCATCTAGTTCTCCTATTTCGTTACTCCATTGAGGCATGACGTCCCGATCTTGCACTGATAAGGGCTAACAAGATTGAAATGGTTGTGGGCAAGTTGTAGAAAATGGCTATAATTTTTGGCTCGTTAGCCACAGGAAGGTGAAATGGGTGCGGAAGCAGTGATGAGGTCACACTGATAACTACCCATGCCACTAGTTCCTTTCTCTTATTTTCCTTTTCACAGGTCTTTACTCTGATTCATCTAGTGACTATTCCGACCTAGTTAACATGAAAGACAAAAACAATTATGACAGTAACTTTTCTCATAACATAATAATAGGGAACAAGTCAACCAAAGCCAAACAGTATTTCTACACTCAAGGCTATTGAAGGTGGTCAGATGAAATTTTGATAAGTCCTGGTTCCCTGAAAAACAATAATGGAGAGATCTATCACTATTATGGTAGGGATAGGGTCATTGTCTCTGTTTTTCTAATGCCACTCCTTCTTGCAATGTCAGACCTTGCAGCTTTCACTGCCTGAGCCTCCCTGACCATCAGAGTCCAGTCTGGCGGACAACAGTCCAAAAACTATGTACACATATAACAAAGCATGAGCAGGGTGACTGCCATGTAGCTTAAAAGGTAAATTGGAAATAATAGAAGAAAGGAAAGAGGGAGATGAAGCTGCAGTATTTTCTGAGACTGCCTGCTGTGAGAGGGGAGGAGGAGCAGCACTAAAAATATTTCCTATTGAGTTAGAATTCTGAGCCCCGAAAGAGCAGACTTAAAGAGAAATGTGCTTTTTTTAAAGTCAGAAGGTTGGAAAGACCCCAAAACCCATTAGTCACAAAATTACCAAAATGCTCCTGAACATCTGGGTGTTTTGTTCTAAAATGTTTATCCACCTAAAATGGCAAAGACACTCAAAATGAGCTTTCCCTATTATTGTTTTGTTTTTTACCACCTAGGATAGATAGGCCTGGAGTTTGTTTCCCCCTCTACAACCTTGTAGGGTATGTTCACCTGGCGTATTGCAGCGCCTACAGTACGCGCTGCTATATGCCGGGTGTTTTGAAAGTACGCGCTGACCATGCGTACTTCCAAAGCACGAGGGAGGAGGGGGGCGCGAGCAATTGACATGTCACTTCTCTCCCCTGGCGTATGATACGATCGTATTGTACGCCTGGGGAAATGATGCGTAACTCATAGCTCTCTACTGTAAGAGAGCTATGAATTACTGTAATTGAGGAGCGCATTTTGCCGCATATAAAGCGCAATACGCAAAATAAGCCGTGTGAACATACCCTTAGGGCAGTTCCTATCCCCTTTGAGTACTAACAATCCTGTTTCTTTCAAAAGGGGCCCTGCACAGGTTCTTGTCATCCAGTGGGAAAAGTATGAAACCAACAATGACCTTTTTGGAGTTGCATGGTATGCCACTCTGGTATATATACCTCTGAACATGTGTCTGTTATGTAATATAAAAAGAAAATCGATAAAAATATATAACTAATACAGGTAAAGTCCTTATATTCAACATCAGAGATAAGTGCTGGAGGCTAAAAGTAACTACCAATAACTACCAATGATACGCTATGTGTCGCGATTTGCACAACGCGCCTTTTTGGCGCTTTATGTTTGCTATGCAAAGGATACCTGATGCCAGATTTTTGAAAGGATCGTACTTTCAGGCGCACTTTACACTCATTTAATGCACCTAAAAACTGCCACGGCGCCGCCAATTTTCGGACATGTCTCCCTGTATCTTATAGTTTTCATAGTTTGTAAGGCTAAAAAAAGACAAGTCGTCCATCTAGTTCAGCCTGTTGTGCTAAGGTGTTGATCCAGAGGAAGGCAAAAACCCCCAATGAGGTAGAAGCCAATTGTCCTCATTTTAGGGAAAAATTCCTTCCTGACTCCAATCTGCAATCAGAAAAATCCCTGGATCAATGACCCCTCTCCTATATCCTAGTCACTATAACTTGTTATATTATTACGCTCCAGAAATGCATCCAAACCCTTTTTGAACTCGGTAATTGAATTCACCATGACAAGTCCCTCTGGCAGAGAATTCCAGTCTCATTGCTCTTACAGTAAAGAATCCCTTTCTATGTTTATGTAGAAACTTTCCTTCCTCAAGACGTAGAGGATGCCCCCTTGTTCTAGATACAGCCCTGTGTTATAAATAAATCTTGGAGAGATCTCTATATTGACCTTTGATGTATTTAAACATATTTATTATGTCCCCCCGAAGCCTTCTTTTCTCTAAACTAAATAACCCTAAATCTTGCCAATCTTTCTGTGTACTGTAGTCCACCCAGTCCTTTTATTATTTTTTGTTGCCCGCCTTTGTACCTGTTCAAGCTCTACAATGTCTTTCCTGTGCACTGGTGCCCAAAACTGTACACAATATTCCATGTGTGGTCTAACCAGTGACTTGTATAATGGGAGAATAATGTTCTTATCATGTGCATCTATGCCCCTTTTAATGCACCCCATGATCCTATTTGCTTTGGCTGCTGCTGCCTGACACTGGCTGCTACAATTAAGTTTACTGTCCACCAGGATTCCCAAGTCCTTCTCCATGTCACTTTTACCCAGTGTTTTTCCATTTAACATGTAATCATGTAATGGATTTCTCTTCCCCATGTGCATAACCTTGCATTTATCAGTGTTAAACCTCATCTGCCATTTCCCTGCCCAGGCCTCCAACTTATCCAGATCCCTTTGTAAATAACATATTACCCTCTATTGTGTTGATACTTTACAGAGCTTAGTATCGTCTGCTAAGATCGATATTCTACTGTGTATTCCCTGGGTGAGGTCATTAATGACAATGTTAAAGAGGATAGGGCCCAATACTGACCCTTGTGGTACCCCACTAGTAACAGCGATCCAGTCTGAGTATGTACAATTGTCAAGGTCGTAAAGCGACAATGGATTTCCTGTTCCCACTCCGGTACTCCAAATCAGTGTCTAAGTGCACGGGCCGGCCAATGAAAGAAAGAGCCAGACACGATGTTCCGATTCAATCTTATCCATGCACTACTTTTTTTATTCAGGCGGTACACATATTTATACGAGTAGAAAAAAGGGCGTGGGCGCATCCGCAGTGGGACAGTCCATAGGAAGGGTTGAGCACAAAGTTCTCTATTGTTCAAAGTCGTTGCCAGGCAGATGTAACAGCCAGTGCTTCTTGGGACATGTAGTCGAAACTCAGTTGCTTGTTGGCAGGATATACACATGGAATCGCGGCCATCTTGAATGCCTCAATTCTGCACAGTCATCGTCCTCAAATGGATATATGGATATCTGTATGATCTTATAAGGAGGAAAGCTTGGTATTTTCTTATAAACAAACTTTAGCTTATTGAAACACACATGTATACATATTAGCATTAACCCTCACATTCCCCCCTAAAATGCCAAGCTTTCCCTATACTCAAACTCTAAATTTACATAGATTTAGCCTTTGGAGCTGCTCACACCGTGCGGGGAGGGTTGGGATTTCTTCTGAGGGT
>JAODAL010032409.1:0-46968 GCA_025379985.1 Phyllomedusa bahiana
ACAGAAAATGGGGGCCAGCAGCAAAATGACCCAGAAACGGCGGGTGAGGGGGGGGTCTGTAACAACTGCGACTCTGAGGAAAATGGCCGAAAGAGGTTGAGGGGGGCCTCAAAGGGGGGGGGAAAAGTGAGTGGGGGGTACGGGGGGAATGCCCTGGTAGGTGCAATGGGAGCAGAAGTATCCCAACCCCTCCACCCGGCCTGTCAGTCGGGGGGTGGGGGTGAAGTGTAGGCCCCCCGTATGAGGGCAGAAAAATGCGGGTGTCTGATTGCTGGGCCAATTTTCTGTGAGAGCGGGGAGTTTTGAGGGAGTTAAAAAGGAAACGGGCATGGACGCAGGTTTTTTTTTACAGACGGATCGGCTTTTCCAAAAGCACTTTAAAGGGGAGGGGAAAAAGCTACAACTAAGATTAGAGGTTAGAAAGGGTTTCTGTGGGAGAAAAAGGGGGATGACAAAAAAGGGAAAGGGGGACCGGGGGTTGGGGAAGATATTCCCTGCGCAAGAAGCAGGAGAATAAAAAGTGTTTTGCAGATTTCAGTGAAATATAGCGATTTTTTGTGCAGCAAGAAAGAGGAGGGTTTTGGGGTAGGTAAAGTAAGTAAAAATGCTAGATGCGTGCATGGGAGGGGGAAAAGAGAGGACAATGTGGAAGGTTGTTTGGAGGCAAGGCCGGGCGGGGGAGGAAAGGAGGAAGAGGGGAGCAGTAATTGCAAATGTAAACGGGGACAAATGTTGGTTAGAAAGCCAAACTACTTACAAAGATACGTTTCTTTCCCCCTTCTGCCCCCTTCGGCCCTAATTCGGTCAAAATTCATAGCACTTAAAAATGCTGTCACTTCATAAATGCGGGGGAACAAAAGGGTTTGAGACCCCAGATTCCAAATATGGGCTATTTATTGATCCCCCATTTTTTTGACAGAAAAAGGGTGGGTTTTTAAGGGATAGACAAGGAGGCTTCAAAGGTAATTGGGGATACTTCTTAAAAATACAGAAAAAGGGGAAAAAAATACTCAAGAAAAAACGGGAAAAAAAACATGGCCTACTCACGCTAGTAAAGCGAAGTAGATTAAAACCCCCCAGCCAGAGGAACACAGTCCCCCATGCTATTAAAGAAAAATACCAAGGTGAGCTGATGGGTAGTACCCATACATCTCTCCACTAGGGGACAGAAAGCTGCACCCTTTAAATTGACATCTATTTACATAGCATGCAAAAAACAAAAAACCACAGTACCAAACTTTGGGAAAAAAATAAGATCAAAAAAAAACCCCTAAACAGGCCGCTCGCCACCTTCCACCATGGGGGGGTGGGGGGGGCTCTGGTATTTACGCATCCAGTCCCCATAGTTGGGCAAAAAAACTATTTTACATCTGGAAAACATAAATAAAGGTATTGGGTTTAAAATAATGACAATTTGTAAGCCTGCAAGCAACTTCAAGGCTCCTCATCTATTTGGGGCCCCACACCCCTTACAATCACAAAATTCGAAAAAGGGAAAAAATACTCAAAAAAAAATGGAAAAGAAACATGGCCCAAACTCCCCTGTAGTAAAGCTGAAGTGAGACAAACACAAAACGAGGCAAAACAGGCCCCCCCTGCATTAATGAAATGGGGGGAGTGTGGACTGTAGGTGTCTGTGAGCTCCTGAGTGTTGATAGACCGGAGATTTCAAAATGGGCCGGTAGGTGTGTGGAGAGAAGGTGAAAGTTTTGATAGTAAAAGGGGAAAAGGGTTTATGATCCGAGAGTTCTAATGAGAGTTGGTAAGATTAAAAAATTGAGCGAGGGAACAGAAGCCCAAAATCAAAAAATTTCCCACCCTTGTGATTTGGAGAGTCGGAAACTGCGAGGAAGGGCCAAGAGAAGAGGTTAGTGAAAGAAACGAGGGCGGAAGGGACATAGGTAGTAATGGGGGATGTGAAATCGCCCTATGAGTTGGGGGGATTTCAGTCGAGAGGAAATGAGGAAGCCAGCCAAAAAAATCCAAAACTGGCGGGGGTGAGTGGGGGTTGTAAACAACGCGCTCTGATGGAAAATTGGGGCCCAAAGGATTGGGGTTTTTTGGGCCCAAAGGGGGGGAAAGGGTGAGGGGACAGGGGGAATGCCCTGGTAGGGCAAAGTGGGGCGAGAATATGCCAACTCCCCCCACCCGGCCTTTTGGGTTGGGGGTGGGGTGAAGTGTAGGCCGCCGTAGGGAGGGCAGCAAGGGATGCGGTTCTTATTGTGGAGCCAAGTTTTTTGTGGAGGGTAGGAGATTTAGGGGAAATTTGAAAGGAACAGGTCTGGACGCAGTGAGTTTATTACAGACGGATCGGGGGGTTCCACAAAGCAATTTAAATGGGAGAGGAAAAGACAAAAAAGATTTTGCAGGTTACGGGTTTCTGTGGGGGAGAAAGAGGTGGGGGTGGCAGTAAAGGAAAGGGGGACCCCGGGGTTGGGAGAGATATCTCCTGCGCAAAAGCGGAGAATGGGAAAAAGGATTGCGGGTTTCAGTGATGAATATGAGCGATGTTTGTGCAGCACCCTAAAGAGGAGTTTGGGTTGGGAAAGTAAGTAAGTAATGCATGGTGCGTGCATGGTAGAGGAAAAGAGAGGACTATTTTTGGATAGAGTTGTTTGGAGGCATGGACCGGGGGTAGGGAAAGGAGGAAGGGGCAGCAAGATGTTGAAATGTAATTGGTGACAAAGTGTTTGGGTTTGAAAGCCTAGCTCTTACAAAGTACGTTTCTGCCCTTTGCCCCCCAAAATTTCGGCAAATTCTAGTCACTTCAAAAAATGCTGCATTCATAAAGTGGAGACCAAAAGGTCTTGCAGGCCCAGGCTCCAATATATAGTGTTATTGATTAGATCCCATTTAGGTGACAGAAAAGGGTGGGGGTTTTAGAGAGAAGCACAAGGAAGTTCTTCAAAGGCCAATTGGGGGGATAGGCTTACTTAAACAAGAAACAATCCCAATTTTTTGAAACAGAGCTGGACTTAAGGCAAAATAAAAAACAAAAAAAAATATAGGAAAATGAAACAGCATTAGGGAAAAAAAGGGATGGTGATTGTAGCCGCGAATGCGTGCCATTCAAAAAATTAAATAAAATCAAAACGACATTGAGAGGGGTTGCTGACGGTGTAGTTACCAACTACCATTAAATAACAATAAATCACAAAGGATTTGCAGATGGGTTGCGGGATGTGTTCACACAACGTACCCTTCAAATTACAATATAATCCTCAAAATTGCGAGGGGGGTTTCTGCGGATGAGTTCAATAAACGTCCCGTGAAGAAAGGACAAACAATCAGGGGGGGTAGGATAAATTTTTTGATATCAATTCGGTCAAAATCTAGTCCTTCAAAAATGGTCACTTATAAAATTTTGGGAGACCAAAAGTTCAGAAGACAATTATATCCCTTTTAAAGGGTGGCACCCACAGCATGCCCAAATACCGGATTGTCGGGGTGGGATCTTTCCCAAAAAAGGTGCCTCCCATCCTATGGTGACTGAAGCGTTTTATCTGTTCACAGTTAGAAGTTCTTCAGAGGATTATGTAGAGTCCACTGTGGAAAAAAAAAATTAGAAAAAAGGAAGTAATTTAAAAAACTTCACACAAAAGGCTCCACTAATATGTACATGCAACACCATACTATATGTTGGAATACCTTTATTCCAAATGGATACCTGCAACGGAGAACAAAACGCAGTGTAAACACACCCTTAACCGGCCTAAGAAATTCATCTTCCCAGAGCAAGTAAGGCAGCTCTTAAGCCTTTGTTTCTTTCCGCTATCTTTACTAGTTTATGCGCAGCTAAACAGTTCTCCAGACAACTGGATGAATCTAGGGAATGGAGACTCAAAAGGCCTTTATGTAAGCATTCTTGGTAGATTCAGACTCCTCCAGGTCTTCATGGGTACATCAAATTGTCCCGTTAATTTTAATATGGTTTGTCAACCATCAGGCTATATCTCTTCACCTTAGATCTCTGGCACTCCCCACCTTCTGATGATCTATTAAAAGTTCTCTTATTTAGAGATCATCTTCCCTGTTGTTCAACATATCTATATTGTTTTTCTCTGGATCTACAAAGCAAAGAGCAAGAAAATATATCATCTGTCTCTGAATTCTCATCAGGGAGACATGTATGAACAGGACTGCACCAGTTTTCTGCGTTACTTTGAGGCAAAAAAGAATCTCTGAACAGGTGCACTCCAAACTTTGGTACGATAAGTCCCTTTTTAATGTGCCAAAGATTTGGGGTGTTCTGGGGGCTTCGCACCATATTTGTAGGATTAGACACATTTATGATCCTTTGACGCCAAACCTCGGCACAGAACAGTTAGGACAGCCAGACTGGGGTGAAGGTGGTGCCTGAGCCAGACCTGTGGTATTGGCTCTACACTGTCCTGTATGTGTGACCTGCAGAAGAACAGATCAGAGTAAAGGTGGTGCCTGAGCCAGACTTGTGGTATTGGCTCTACACTGCCCTGTTTTGTATGACCTGCAGAAGAACAGACCAGGGTAAAGGTGGTGCCTGAGCCAAACATGTGGTATTGGCTCTACACTGCCCTGTATGTATGACCTGCAGAAGAACAGCCAGACCAGGGTAAGGGTGGTGCCTGAGCCAGACTTGTGGTATTGGCTCTACACTGCCCTGTATGTATGACCTGCAGAAGAACAGCCAGACCAGAGTAAAGGTGGTGCCTGAGCCAGACTTGTGGTATTGGCTCTACACTGCCCTGTATGTATGATATGCAGAAGAACAGCCAGACCAGGGTAAAGGTGGTGCCTGAGCCAGACTTGTGGTATTGGCTCTACACTGCCCTGTATGTATGAGCTGCAGAAGAACAGACCAGGGAAAAGGTTTTGTTGCCTGAGCCAGACTTGGGGTAATGGCTCTACATTTGCCCTGTATGTATGACATACGGGAAGGGAAACAGCCGGGAACCAGGGTAAAGGTGGTGCCTGAGCCAGACTTGTGGCATTGGTTATACACTGCCCTGTATGTCTGACCTGCAGATTGAACAGACCAGCCCAGGGTAAAGGTGGTGCCTGAGCCAGACTTGTGTTATTGACTCAACATTGCACCTGTATGTATGACCTGCAGAAGAACAGCTTCATACGTTCTGGCGCATTCTACATTAACTTAAAGCAAATTAGAACTGGCCTGTCAGCACCAACATTCATAGATGTCCTCCCAAGTTTAGACTCATTGACCCCTGGACTGTATACTTCTCAAGGTGAGCTCTCGAACTATTTTCCACATCTGAAAAGATAGGACACACCAAATGTTCAACCTCTTTGTGTGGTGATCCCATGGGTTAAGTGTTTCTCAGTGTAGGAGGCATAAGTGTCATAAGGCCCAATCAATTGCCTCTGCCGCTGCTTACATAAGGCCTAACATTCTCTGCTACTAAGATATATTGTTCTTGACCTAATTGGACAGTAGTGTCAGAGTGTTACTTTAATAAGCTATTCATCCAGGTAAGGAATTACAGGTATCACCTCATTACAGGTGTTCCTGCAGGAAACTATAGTGGTCACAACCTTAGTAAAGGTGTGAGGAAATAAAGGCAGCCCAAACATAACAGCCATTAATTTGAGATACTCGATACTGTCTCCAATGTGCACAGTTATTGTTAAATATTTCCCACTGATTTGAAGGTTTAAATGTTGGATTGTTAAACAAAAAGTTTTCGCAGATTCAATTAGATGGGCCTCTTCAGATGGTTTGCACTGGGATTCTGTTCAGGTGGGCACCCAGCTTGACTAGGATTCATCGGGAGGCTTCAATAAGGCTAAACTGTAGACCTTTTATACCTGAATTTCCAAATTTCCATTAAATTTCCTTCATCAACAATGGACATCACGTTTCCATCTTAATTTTCTTCTCTATGAAGAATCAAGAGTCTTACCTTCATTCACCTGAAAACTTAGGAGCAAGAATTGAGAAAAACTATCTTAATAGAGAAGGGACCTCTATTTCTAGACAATGCAGAATGGTGGAGCCAAAGAGTCAGACATACACTAAGTGGTTTAACTTGGAAGTCTGACTGCAACCAGGGCTCAAGGCAGAGGTCAAATCTACTCGTTGTAAACAAGGTTATAGAATTAGCTGACAGCGTGTCTGTTGGGAGATGATGAACTTTAAAACTCTGGAATCTATATCCTTTTGAACCTAAACAATCAACATTTTTAGAGCCTTCTGAAGTAGCTGCACACTTGATAGGGAGACACATATTTAAAGAAGGGCCCCAATCTTAAGAGCATGGGCTTAAATATCTTAGTAAGTATTGGTCCCTTAGGATGTTTTCACTTCAGTCATTATAGATTTTTAAAAGCTTCGTAAAGTTTGAAAGCCCTTGGTGCCTTACAATTTGACTTGAGCTTCCTCATGGTCAATATCTTGGTCCTTTAACTGGATGGACTTTAACAAATCCTGTGCTTTTTCCTTAGAAAATCAGTTTCTTGCCACGACAGCTAGGCCCTCTATAGGTGGACACTTAAGATTCACCAATTTCTGGATCTACCAACTTAAATCTTTGAAACATAATGGGTTAAATAAAACAATATCATTTGCATTGTTTATCTAATTACCTTAGAATGGGATTTGTGTTCTATTAATAGATTCATGCTCTTCGATGACTTGGATACTAATATTAGGGACTTGTGCGTGTCTGTAATGGGTTAAACAATTATCATTTTGTCTATCTTCCATTCAGTAGGTGAGACATTTAGATATGAGAGTTACTGGACAGTAGTAGCAGGTGTAATGGTACTGCGTGCATATGGAACTTATTTGGTCGGGCTTTGTTTCCGGGGGGCGCAGTTGATATGGGAACTTGATCACTAGTATATAAGGTGAGTCAATTGATATGTTTGTGTCTTCCCTATCTGAGGAGATCTACTATGGATGGGTCCCCAATATCCTTGCCAGTACCCTGGACATTTATTAAGCAGAGACAGCACACACATGTACAGATAGATTAGATATCATGATTGTTATATTACATAAAGAGCTTTTGGATTGCACTATCATTCATGCTTCACTTATCCAGGGGGTAATACTTTTTTACCATCTGTAATTGATCCCTGTGGTTTGTATAGTACATATGTGTGTTTAGACTATCTGTTAGGTATTGTGATATTGTTGGTGAGTATTTATGATATGTGATATATTTTTTCTATAGCAAATTTGTCACCGCATCAGATTGTTTTGTAGTTTTCTTTCTCCACAAGAGTTATATATACCATTTGAATATTTTTGCGGTGATATATTTTGTTTACTTCAGTATGTAGATATATTGGGTTTTCTAGCTTTGTTCAGATATATATAGATATCGGCGGCACATCTTGGCCACGTTTGGTATACTAGCCCTTATGAATCCTGATATAATAGGAAGAAATGCATTGGTATGGTATAGTATATAAAATTGTATCTATTTTACTGAACAAAAAATAGTGGTTATGGTATAGAGCATTTTTTGTATATCTTTTTTGTATATCTTGTATATCTTTTTTCTATATATTTTTTGTATATCTTTGTATATCATTGGGTATCTCTCTGCAGTATATAGTATTATATCTACCAAGCACTTTACTGAATCAAAATAGTTGTTATAATTGATAGTATTCTATTCATCCTGGTATATCACAGAGTACTTTATTTATAGGATTTATAGATTCACAGTATCTATTATGCTATTAGGTTTGATGATATAGGCTATATTACAGTATCTTATCTAGGGTAGGTTCTTGAGGGAGTCGCCCCTATTGGGGCGGGTGCTCCCGTTTTGGTTTTAGGTAGGGATTAGTATAGGGTTGGTTCGGTTTTTCTAGGATTATATATTATTTAAGATTTTTTATCTGTATTTATTAAAAGTTAGGTTTTGTATTTAGTCAAGCATTCTCTGTCCCTATGTGTTTTTGGAGCCTTGTGAGGTAGCTGCGCACTTGGTAGGGAGACACATTTTTAATGAAGGGCCCCCAATCTTAAGAGCATGGGCTTAAATATCTTAGTAAGTATTGGTTCCTTAGGATGTTTCCACTTCAGTCAACATAGCTTTTTACAAGCTTCATAAAGTTTGAAAGCCCTTGGTGCCTTAGAAATTGACTTGAGCTTCCTCATGGTCAATATATTGGTCCCTAGACTGGATGGACTTTAACAAATTCTGTGCTTCTTCCTTAGAAAATCAGTTTCTTGCCACCACAGCTAGGTCCTCTATAGATCGTCACTTAAGATTCATAAATTTTTATGCTCTTTATAGTAAAATTAAAAGTAAATAAAAGAGGAGATAACTAATTATAACACATTTCTCATAATTTGTTTTTCAGTCTATTCACAATAACATAATTATCGTAGATTTCCCTGTAGAAATGAACATTTCAATAACATTTCATATCCCCATAACCAATGGCTGTATTAAAGAATAAGTTCCAACCAGACTATATTTATACAGTATTTGTATACCAATCCCCATCCAAACATTCACTGCACAACCTCTCTGCTAATTTGCTAGAAACAGCCAATAGCAAATACTAAAGTACCTGGGCGATAAAAATGGAGATACAGTGGGAAAAATAAGTATTTGATACTCTGGCTATTTTGCAAGTTTTTCCACCTACAAAGAATGGAGAGGTCTTTAATTTTTATCATAGGTTTACTTAAACAGTGAAAGACAGTGAAAGAGTCTAAAAAAAAATGTATGAATTTTAAATAATTCATTTGCATTTTATTGCATGAAATAAGTATGTGATACAATAGAAAAACAACTTAATATTTGGTCCATAAACCTTTGTTTGCAGTTGCAGATGTCAGACATTTCCTGTAGTTCCTGACCCAGTTTGCACACACTGCAGCAGGGATTTCAGTCCAATATTCCATACAGATCTTTTCTAGATCTTCCAGGTTTCGGGGCTGTCACTGGGTGACACCGAGTTTCAGCTCCCTCCAAAGATTTTCGATTGGGTTCAGGTCTGGAGATTGGCTCGGCAACTTCAGGACCTTGGCATGCTTCTTACGGAGCCACTCAACAGTTGTTGCCTTCTCACCAAGCTGCTTGCCTATTGTGCTGTAGCCCATCCCAGCCTTGTGTAGGTCTAAAATTTTCTCAATGGTGTCCTTAGACAGCAATTTGGTCTCGGCCACGGTACTGAAGTTGGAGTGTGATTGATTGAGTGTGTGGACAGGTATCGAGTTCAAACAGGTGCAATTAATACAAGTTATGAGTACAGAGTAGGAGGGCTTCTGAAAGAAAAACGAACAGGTCTGTGAGAGGCAGAATTCTTGCTGGTCGGTGATCAAATACTTATTTCATGCAATAAAATGCAAATTAATTATTTAAAAATCATACAATGAAATTTTATGGATTTTTTTAGATTTTGTTTTACACAGTTAAAGTGAACCTACGATAATAATTACAGACCTCTCCATTCTTTGTAGGTGGGAAAATTTGCAAAATCGCCAGAGTATCCAATACTTATTTTCCCCACTGTACACAATATTTACCAATGCAAATAAAAAAAGAAATCTGTAGTGTAAATATTACCTAAAATGCCAAGATGAATATAGTCCCTCATACATAATTTGTGTCTTTTTCTACTGTCGCCTTGCCAAATATAAGCTGGTTAGGTAACATGCATCAGTCTGGAGGCTTTTAGCGTTGTTTAGATTGAATACAGTTGCAGTAAACCCTTGGCTGTGAGAGGGTAATTTTCTCCTGACCACAGTTGCTGAACCACATCTTGTGATGGTTAAAGAAAGGCTTACTCTGCAGAAGTTATCAGCATATGATCATCCTTACCTGCATCCCACATCATGCAATGCCAACAAATTGGGGATACTTCAGTTTTAAAAGCAAAGGATAGGCAATTTGCATTACCCCAAAAACCCCAGAAAAAAAAACACTGCACTTTATAAAAATTATCACGCTTCTCAACCAACCATGTTCTGACTGCACTTCTGTTTCAAAGGAGTTGTGGATTTAGATTCAAAGTTCTCAACCAGTCACATATGAAAGGGCAATAATGTGCATTAGATCATGGGTTTTGTTAGGTTTACAGAAGCTCTTATTTAGAGTAGTCCAACATGGTGGTAGATTTTCTTCATCAGTTTTAGGTCTGTACATCTGTACTGTGGACAGAGACTGAGAAAATGTTGAAACCTATGTGTTATAGTTTTTAGCCTGTTTAACCAGTACTAGAATTGTCCATGTCCAAAATTCCATGAACATTTTCTAAAAGAACTTCACTTTGTCTTTTTGCAGTAGAATCCAGTGCACTTGGAGACACACTGAAGCTTCTAGGACTGGGAAAATACACAAAATCTAAACTTACAGTCGGTGATATTTTGGAAATCGGTCCCTCTACAGTGAAGAATGTTAAATGTAAAACTGTTGAAGAAATCCCATGGTATTTTCTACAGACGATCGTGGCCCTAAATCCATCAGCAAGAAGCACATCTTTAGAGGAAGCAGAAAGTCACGAGAACAGTGATGACTTGACTTTAGGTGCAGGGACAGCAGAGGTCCCTATCCACCCCCTGGATGTTGTGTGTGCCATCTTGCATTGTTCAGATAACTTTCTACAACAGGAAATAATGACAAAGATGTCCATGTGTCAGTTTGCTCTTCCTCTGTTGCTCCCGGGGGTGATGGAAAGGCTTTCACCTTTTTGCTTTGGGCTTTGAGAGACATTGTAAAAAAATGGAGGCCACAGGTGCTAAAAGATAACAAAGGTTTCAGAGAGGAAAATTTAGTGAACATCAGTTTGCCAATATTTTCGTTTGTGCGACTTGGGGATTGTAGTCTATCAAAATCTAAAGTTCTTAACAGCGTCCTGAACGATGGTCAAACACATTATAACTATTTTGTGAATCCGGACATGGAATGTGGAAATGTTCAGAAAACTCTCTCGTGCGGCTTAGTTGAAGCATTTTGGTTTTTTCCTGGTGCATCGAAGTCTTTTTCAGAACCTTTTGCCGTCACTAATTTACATGGAGACATCGCTCACAACAGGAAACAGTTCAACTTTTTGACCCAAGTGTCGTCTGCTGTTTTCATTTTTTGCAAAGAACTCACCAGTGATAATTTCAAGTTTCTATCAGAATTTCAGGGTAAAGATGTTACTTTTCACTTAATCACTGAGAAGCAAGTTGACAAAAATATTGAGGACACGGTCAACAAACTCCAAAACTTTGCAATTACAAATGGCAGAAATGTGTTAGTTTTGATCAGAAATCTGCAAAAATATATAGCCAATTTTACGAAAAACAAGCCTCATCATTTAAGTCTTATTGATATGTCAAGCATAGCTGGTCACCTTGACATAGAGGTGGATGAATGCAATGCACAATGCCAAGAAGCTAAAGAACGTGCTTTGTCATTGACTCAGGAAATAAGGGACGTTGCTGAATATAAAAACAAAACATTGAAGATACAGGGGGAGCTGTGGAAACAATTCACTAAAACCGAAAAAGAAATGTACAGGATGAAGGACCAGGGTAACACGAAGAGTGAAGACTACAAGAATAAATTGTCAAAACAATGCACAGAGATACAAGAAAAGCAATATCATAGCACACTCCCCAGTGATGTCCAGAAATTCGTTGAGTTGATAACAAAACTGAGTGTTGTAGAACGACGTTACTTTTTTAAATGGATGAAAATTTTCCTTGACTCCATTGCTAGAAATAGTCTTTCATTTCTACGAGATGAGTTTAAAAAAAAAGTCAGCAACCAAAATCCAAATGACCCTGAACTAAGAATTTTAGGCCATAAAATATCTGAAGGTTCATTGGGTGTGGAACATTTTTTAAGAGAGTTGAGTCAGTATTATGAGGCTGAATGTTCTATGGTCAAGATAGGAAAAAAATTATCGACTCAGAAACAATTTAATAGTCTTCCAGGTGCTGCAGCCGAACTATTTTTGGATGGGTTCCCATTGGAGCTGATTGATGGAGATGCCTCCAATATTCCCTTACAGTGGATAACTGATGTCCTGAATGAGCTGGATAAGAAGACTGGAGGACGATGTAGGATGAGAGTGATAACGGTGCTGGGAGTGCAGAGTTCAGGGAAGTCCACCCTTCTGAACACCATGTTTGGTCTACAGTTCCCTGTGGCCAGTGGACGATGCACACGAGGAGCCTTCATGACTTTAATTAAAGTGCAGACGAACTTCCAGAAAGAACTAGACTGTGAATTCATTCTGGTGATTGACACTGAAGGGTTACGGTCTTCAGAGCTGGAATCTTTAGAAGGTAGTCCAGAACATGACAATGAGCTGGCTACCCTAGTAGTTGGGTTAAGTGACATTACCATAGTTAATATATCAATGGAAAACGTCTCAGAAATGAAAGAAACCTTACAGGTTGTGGTCCATGCATTTCTTAGAATGAATGAATTTGGCAAAAAGCCTATCTGCCACCTTGTACATCAGAACGTGCCTGATATTGCAGCTGAATACAACAATATGACGGCGCGAACAAAGCTTTTAAAAGACTTAGATGAAATGACTGCTAAAGCTGCAGAAATGGAGAGACTGACAAAATCACTGAAGTTTACAGATATTATGGATTACAGTCCAGAAAACAACAGCTGGTACATTCCAAATCTTTTTCTTGGTGCACCACCAATGGCATCGATCAGTGCTGAATACAGTGACAACATCTTTCAATTAAAAACAAAGCTCTTTACATTTCTACGACAGGCGCCGTCTCAGCCTCCACAGAAATTAAACAGATTTCATGAATGGATTAGGAGTTTGTGGACGGCTGTGAAATATGAAACTTTTATTTTCAGTTTTAGAAATGTTCTAGTAGCAGAAGCTTATGATAAATTGCTAACCAAATATTCAGAATTAGAATTGAACTTCAAAAAAAATGTTCAATCGTGGTTGTTGGAGCAAGAAAATATAATCAAGTATCAGTTGCAGAACAACACAACAGCAGAAGAACTAGAGAAATCTGTAAACAGTTCAGCACAAGAACTGCTGGACAAGGAACAAGCACACATGACCCAAGAGCTGGAAAAAGTCTTCACCAATGGTCAGAATAACGTTCATCTTGTAGAAAGGTACAAGGAAGAGTTCATGAGTTATGCAAAATTTCTTAGACATGACCTCAAAGTTCTTATCACAAACAAATTCTGGCAAACGGTTCACGTACATAACAGAAGATATGAAGTCCAAAAAGTGCAAGGCGGCTTCCATGAGATCATTGAGGACAAAATCAGCAGGTATTTGGAAACAAAGAAGAGAAAGCAGAACAATCTGAGTGACAGTGAAATGAAGCAAGAATATGAGAGTGTGTGGGCCGACGTACTGCCCAATTTTCAGCTTAGTCAAGTAAAAAAACAAAACATAGAGCTTGAAATACTAGAACAACTCAAGAGAGAGATGAGAAATAGAGGTGCTGCAGTAAACCAATTACTACAGAACGTAAGGTCTCTGGCTGAGTATGGGAAGGGGTCATTTCAGATGAAAAAGGATTACATCGAGCACAAATGGCTTTCAAAAGTTAAAGAGTTCTTCACAAAAGATTGCTTCATAAAACTAAATGACATTGCGATGTCAATCACAAACCAGTGCCAAGATTATGTCATGAATATAGTAACCCTAAAAGATGACTACAATGAAATCTATTTCCAAGAACTAATGACCATTATAAATTGCAATTTGGGAGAGAAAGAGGTGAAGAAACTCCAGCCCAATGCCCTGTTTGAACTACACTTAAAGCTGCATGTTTTTGGACGAGCAGCTCCTCACTTTCAGAAGATGCATGATAACTTTTGCTCAAATTATGATACAAACAATTTCATAAACCATTTGAAAGAACGGTATTTTTTCAATCTTCAGAAATAAGTTACAGCCCAATGATGAATCCAAAAATAGGGCTAAAAGCTTCTGCCAACAGACCCTCAGGCCGGCATTAAAGGAACACATCAACAGTAACCTAGGAAGAAAGATTGTCTATGAAATTTTGAATAGCACTGATGGTGCCATGTTCAAGAACCCAAAGCGTTTCCAATTTAACATCCTTAGAGAACTCCTTCACAAGAAAGACTTTCACGAGTATGCTGATTATATCAACGAACATGAAAACTACATAAGAAACTGGGTCTCTATGTATGTGGTGAAAAGATATAATTCTTCAAAATTTTCCGTGCTGATACAGGATCTCATTTCTTCAATTTGTAAAATAATTCAAGCAGCTTTGAGAGATCCATATGTAAACAAAAGCCAAAATATAGAAACATTTTTTGCCAGATTTTCAGAAATTTTAAAGAACCATTTGGTGATGACACAAAATGACATAAAACTCATGTCTTTCCAAAATACTGTGAACATCCCTCAGTTTTCCAGAGATGTGGAATTGTTTATTAGTAAATTGGAAGAAGAATTCCTGTCAGACATGAAGTCTGTGAACATTGAAACTTCTCTCTCAGATCAAAGATTCAAACCCCAAGAAGAATTGTTTAGGAATGTAATCGGATGTGGCAAGAAGTGTCCATTTTGCAGAGCTCCTTGTAAATCACGAGGGTCTAATCACAGGGAACACTTTACATCGTCTCATCGTCCAAAGGGTCTAGCTCAATATACTTGGGCCGACTGCAACAGTCTCTGTAATTCCATATGCACAACTGATGTGCTCTCCAATGACATGTTTATAAATCCAGATACAGGAGGAGAGTGGCACCATTACAAAGAATACCGCAAAATCTACCCAGAATGGAAAATTCCACCAGATAGCAGTGTACATGCTTCAGACTACTGGAAATTTGTTCTCATGCAGTTTAATGCTGAATTTGCTAAACTATACTCTGCCGAACCAGCCGAAATCCCAGATCAATGGATGAGAATAACTCAAAAGCAAGCGTTCCATAGTTTAGAAGAAGCTTACAATTTTGTTTAAATTAAGATGGAGCAAGTTGTTACAGGCCACAATATGTTTCATGCTCTTTTTTAATAATGCTTATTTCATGTACTACTCAGGAACTTCGGAACACAAAACTGTTGTTGATTGTTAATAAATCCTGAAAGCAGAGTTTAGAGTTAAAGTGACTTCTTTTATTGGAAAGGTTTAAAAAACATTTTAACACAAAACTGAAATGTATAAAAAAAGAAAGACAATAATAAATATCATTGGTTATCTGATACTCTACAGTGACGACGGACTATTGGCAGTTTCATTGAGGTTGTTCAGTATGAAGTGTGAATACTCACTTTTATTAAAATCATGGTTATCATCTTGGTGAATATTGTTTTTACCATTTTAATCTTACGCAAACCACAAAAACAAAGTTATCCTCGAAAATTACCATTTGCATGTACCTACTACTTTACAACTAACACACTTTCCCTTGGCACCTACATAGATAAAATCAATCACCATTCACACATGAGAACAGACTTTGAAAGAAGTTGTGTGAAAGCAATAAAATAATCTAATATATTTAAAAAAAAAAATGGAAAACTGTAAAATTGGCCAACATATTATAATTTAACTATGACTTTACCTTTTAAGTATAACTGAAAAGACCAGTAAAGTGGAGGAATGTAAAGTTACTGCAAAGCCAAATAGACAGGTAAAACCTAACCTTCACATCAGGAAAAAAAGGGGGAGTGAAAGGGCACATTGGAACTCTACAAGAATTTGGTGCCAAAACTAACACATCTATATATATACACTCACCGGCCACTTTATTTGTTACACTCATGTGAGTTAGGGTTGGACCCCTTTGCCTTCAGAACTGCCTCAATTATTGTGGCATAGATTTCAAACAAGGTGTTGCAACGATGCTCAATGTAACCAAGGGGCCAAAGAGTCTGCCAAGAAAATAGTCACTCACCCACTGACACCACCACCACAGCCTGAAAACGTTGATACAAGGCAGGATGGATCATGCCTTTCATGTTGTTGACGCTCAAATTCGTGACCTTACCATCCGAATGTCGCGCAGAAAATGAGGGAATAATCAGACCATGCAACGTTTTTCCCAATCTTCTGCTGTCCAATTTTCGATGAGCTTGGCCAAATTGTTATGGCCTCAGTTTCCTGTTCTTAGCATGAACGAATGTGGCACCGGTGTTTGGTCTTCTTGCTGCTGTACGCCCATCTGCCTCAAAGTTCGCTCGTACTGTGCGTTCAGTGATGCTCTTCTGCCTCCTTGGTTGTAACGGGTGGCTTTTTTGAGTCACTGTTGCCTTTTCTATCAGCTCGAACCCATGTCTGCCCATTTCTCTTTGAACTCTGCATCAACAACGGCATTTTCCGCCACAGGACTGCCGCTCACTGGATGTTTTTTCTTTTTCGGACCATTCTCTGTAAACCTCCATAGAGATGGTTGTGCGTGAAATCCCAGGAGATCAGCAGTTTCTGAATACTCAGACCAGCCCTTCTGGCACCAACAACATGCCACGTTCACAAGGCACTAATCACTTTCTTCCCATAACTGATGCTCGGTTTGAACGTATGAGATTGTCTTTGATCCCATGTCTACATGCCATAAATGCCACTGAGTTGGCAGTGATTGGTGATTAGAAATTAAGTGTTAACGGAGCAGTTGGACTGGTGCTACTATATAATGTGGCCGAGTGAAGTCGTATATATATATCAGAACCTGCAGTTTCCCATCCCTCTATAATAAAGCCCCTTCTGAATGTTTTTCTCACTCTTGACTTGAAATCAGATGTATAACTTCCTCCCCGTTCTTAGGTCAATTAGAACCAAATTATTTCTTTTGCCAGAAATTCAGAATTAATGAGAGGGAGAATTTTTAAGGATTTTTTATTCCTTTCTGTAACGTCTCTGCTGTTTCCACTGGGATTACTTCACCTTTAAACAATTTGGGACTGCCAATATGATGATGTCAGGTCTTTTGAAGCTTCTGATAGGTTTATTGGCAACATCTGAGTTAATAAGAAACACAGCTGTGGATGTATTTTGCTGTAAACCAGAAACACACTGCTTGTGTGTGTAACCTTATGGAAGTCCTGGAAGGAAAAAAAAAAAAAATCAGGCCAAAGATATCAGAAAGAGAACTTGTCGGACTTGTACCAGTTGGATCATCCTGGGTGCAATTTCCAGATACTGAAGGAGACTCATTATCTATTACTAAACAGATTATAACATGTATAAACAAGAGGAAAGTCCAGCCATCATATCGCTCAGGAAGGACAGGGGTCTCAGAGATGAATGTGCTTTGGTCCAACATATGCATATCAACCCAAGAACAAAAGCAAAAGACATTGTGAAGATGCTGGTGGAAGCTGGTGAGATTGTGTCATTATTCACAGTGAAATGAGTACTGTATCATAGTAACATAGCACGGTTGAAAAAAGACACATATCCATCAAGTTCAACCAAGGGTGGGGGAAGATGTTGGTGAAGGGAGGGAGAAAATTAGTTAAAGCCTAGACCTCCCACTGGTGAATATGCCTGAATACCGACAAGGCAAAACCAATCTGCTCAGGGGAGACCCCATAGATCTGACCACAGGCCACCACTAGCAGGATCCAGAATTTTAATGGCAACATACATATTAATATTCTTTAGTTTCAGGTGGTTACCTAAGCCTTTCTTGAAACCTTCACCTTTTACTGTTGTGTCCAGCTCCTTAGGCGACTATTCCACAGATGTACAGTTCTCACAGTGAAGAAGGCTTTCCCCTCTGAGATTGTGAATCCTTTTCTCTTAGTCGAGGGAGATGTCCCTTGTCTTCTTGAAGGGTCTTTACTATGAAATAATTTTTCCTCCAATACTTTTCGTAGGGACCATTTATATTATTTATTATAAATGATATCAATTTCCTCCGGAGCCGTCTTCTCTTCCAAGAATACAAATAAGTCTTCAATTCTTGTTACTTCCTCATAATAAGATGCTCCTGTCTCCCTTATAGTTTGGTTGTCGTCTTTGCACTCTATCTAGCTTCCATGACTCTCTTCTATCAAATGGAGCCCAGAACTGAACAGCTATCTAAGTGAGGTCGCACCAATGCCTTTGTACAGGGTAAGAATCCACATCCTTGTCCGCGAGTCAATGCTCTTTTTTACACGGACCAGTGTCGACTGGGGAGTTGGGGCACAGGGGAGTTGATTTGGGGGGGCCCACCTCCTGTATTGAAAATATTACCAGCCTCTCGGACATAATCGCGCCCATTTTACACATAATTACAGTGTGCAAAGTGGTGTAGAGTTATCATTATCAAGCTCGAGTAACAACTTCTGTCTATCCTCACATACTAGACACAGGGTAAGTGCCTCCATCCATATCCTCCCCCCTTTTTCACCCACAATACAAAATCCCCCTTCATGTTTCCATTGGGATCACGCACTCAGCACCTTCTAAAATAAAACACCAGCAAGTAAAGAAAGTTTATTTTCTTTTCACAGGTTCAGGAGTTCCCTTCACTCTTACAATCAGGGACACATGTATGTCTGGCAGCTACTATACCGACACAGGTATAAATCTTCAACCCACCATATGGAGACCACATAGTAGGTCTGACACCGCTTCAGTATAAACCTATAACACGCCATATAGAGACCACATAGAGGGTCGAGACACCAGCTAGGGAATACCTGTACATCACACCCATATAGGTACCACATAGAGGTCAGATACCGCTCAGGCAATAACCTCCAACACGCCATAGATAGAGAGACCCATCGAGGAGGATCCGACACCAGCTCAGGCATATCCTACAACACGCCATTATAGAGAACCATAGAGGTCAGCCACCAAGCTCAGGTATAACTCTACAACACGACCGCACATATAGAGCACCACTTAGAGGGCAGACACCAGTCAGGTTACATACACACTTACAGTGATTACAGTCACTTATCCTAATATAGAAGTAAAAAATAACCCTGAATCAGGGAATCACCGGAGACATCTTGACCTGAAGAGTTGTTCTCTTCTCTTGAGTCGTTTTTATTCTCTTTTATTCTGCATCCGATCCTCTACCGCTTAGGATGATTGTCCGCCGGGCCAACCCACTTCACTCCCTACAGAAATTACACACAAATATCTTAGTATCTCTCCATATTTTCCAGTCTCTTTACATTCCCACATCTGTAAAATATCTCAGGGTGGGAGTAGGAGCCCTACAAGCCAGACTTAGGAGTGTCTTAGTACTTCCTAAGTGGTTGGAAGGTGGGAGGGACATAATACCCCCTGGCAGATAATGCTAGACAACCAGGTAGGTAGGCAAGTCCCTAGGTAGGTAGGCAAATAGGGACGGCCCAGGTAAAAAACCTAGATAGGACCTATTGGTAGGTAGGACCCCCGCCTGGATAAGTTGGTAGGCCTATACCAGGTAGGCTGGTGGAGTACCTAAGCTCCACAGGTGGGTAGGTAAATAGCTCCAGGTAGATAAGCAGGTCCCAGTTGGAAAGTAGATAGTCCTACAGTTAGGTTCGGTGGACGACAGTTATGTCGTCTGTAGCTTGGTGGTTGGTGACCGCCAATCTAGTTAGGCACTAGAAGGTGGTTTCTCCCCAGTTACGGTAAGCTTTAGTAGTTAGGGTCCCCTTACATAGGTGCAAGCAGTTAGGGACCCCCCTTATGTAGTTACAGGCAGTAGGGATTCTTGAAGTTGTTCTACAGGCAGATTAGGGCCTCTTTAGGTAGTCTACAGGCAGTTAGGGGTCTCTTTAGAGTAAGTATTATACAGGCGTTAGGGTCTCTTTAGTAGATATAAGCGCAGTTAGGGGGCTCACTTTAGGTTTTAGTATACAGGCAGTTAGGGGTATCATTTAGGGTTGTCGCAATACGGTAGTTAGGGGACCTCCCTTTAGCTAGTGTGCAGTAAGTCACCACCCCCCCCCCTCTAGCTAGTGTGCAGCGAATGTCACCCCTCCCCCTCTAATAGTGTGCAGGAATTCTGGGCCCACCCCCCCCCCCCCATTTAGATAGTGTGTAGGCTAGTCAGAGCCGCCCTTTAGTATGTTAGGTAGCAGGGCCCCCTTTAGGTAGCCAGGGCACCCTTTAGGTAGACAGGGCCTCCCCTTTTATGCAAAGCCAGGGCCCCCTGTTTAGTAGCCAGGGGCCTCCTTAGTCAGGGCCCCCTTAAGTTAGCCAGGGCCCCCTATATAAAAGCCAGGGCCCCCCTTAGGTAGTCATGGAGCCTCCTTTATGTAGCCAGGGCCCCCCTTTATGTAGCCCCAGGGCTCCCCTAGTTAGGTCAGGGCCCCCTTTAGGTAGTCTGGTCCCCTCCCCTTTTGTAGTCAGGGCCCCGCTTAGTAGCCAGGCCCCCCTTTAGTAGCAGGGCCCCCCTTTAGGTTGTCAGCGACCCCTTAGTAGTCAGGGCCCCCCTTTAGTTAGGACAGGGCCCCATTTAGGTCAGCCAGTGCACCTGAGTAGTAGGGCCCCTTTTATGCGCAGCCAGGGCTCTCCCTTTAGGCCTACTACCAGGGCCACCTCTATGTAGCTCAGGGTCCCCCTATATGTAGCCAGGGCTCCCTTTAGTTAGTCAGGGCCACCCCTTTTAGGTAGCTAGGGCCACACTGAAGTTAGTCGGCCCCCTTTATGTAGCCAGGGCCTTTAGTAAAAGGGGCCCCGCCCTTTAGTAGTTCAGGGCCTTTTAGTAGTCAGGGGCCCCTTTTAGTAGCCTAGGTGCCCCACCTATTGTAGTCAGGGGGCCCCCTTTTTAGCCAGCGTGCCCTCTATTAAGTAGCCAGGACCCCTTTAGTAGTAAGAGGCCCCTTTGATTTTTTTTTTTTAACTAACCATCACTTACCGGGCCCAGCTCCGGCTCCGGCTTCCGCTCCGGATCCCGCTCCGGCGCTCACCCCTGCCGGATACGCTGCGGCCCTGCATAGGGGTGGCGGTGAGTGGACACATCACCGCGCCGCCTACCGTCACTAGTCAGGGGCCGGCGTCCCGCGCAGGCTGAGACACGGCCTAGGTCTCTTCAGCCTGCCGGGGAATCAGCAGGAGCAGAGCGCTAAGTGGCGCTGCGCTCCGCTGACACCGCGCAGCCCCGGGACGCAGTCCAGGGGACATTAGTCCCAACTCCCGGGCGGTCTATGGTAACGCTCGGGTCCGCGTACAAGACAGTACAGGGACCGCGATGCAACGCGGATGGCCCCACGGGGTCGGTTGGCGTGCACTGCACTCCGGGGCCCTACAGTGGCTCGGGGGGGCCACCGGGCGGATTCCCGGTCCCCGCGCGTCCCAGTGCAGGCCTGTACACGACAATATCTTACTTAGATTAGAGGCACAGTCTGATTGACACTGCATGCTGTTCTGGTAGTGCACTATGACTACAGCTAACGCCAGATAGCTCTTTCTCAACAAGTGAGTCTCCCAGTTTTTCTCCCCCCTAGACTATATGATGCCTGTAGATTATTCATACCCAGAGGAAAACCTTACCATTTATCCACATTGAACCTCATTTGCAAGTGGATGCCCACTGCACTCTGTGTGTCCAGGCTGTTGCACTTTACGAAACATCTCCCATAGATTGCACTACCTCTACATAGCTTGGTGTCATCTGGCAAAAATAGAAACCGTGCTATGATCCCCTACACTATTATCATTATACAATACATTATAAAAAGAGGACCCAATACTGAGACCTGGGCCCACCCATCTACTAACCAGGGTCCATTCAAGTAGGAGTAATTTTACAACTCTGAGGACGATCGATAGACATTTTTTAATGCAATATACACACTGTCTATTGTTCTAACAAATGGGATTCTTTAATTTTAGCACTAAAAGTCTGAGGGACAATGTCAAACGCCCTATTCAAAGGTCTAATATCTCCCCCTGACATGGATGATTCACGAGGCCTGAGACCCTATAGCTCACAAGTCGCCCCTGAATGGAGAATACACGGAGGCCTGAGACCCTCAACACAGCGCCCTGACATGGAGGATACATGGGGCCTGAGACACTAAATCCACAGCCGCCACTGACATGGAGGATACACGAGGCCTGAGACACTATGTCCACAGCTTCCCCCTGACATGGAGGATGCACGGTGCCTGAGCCCTATATCCACAGCTTCCCCTGACATGGAGGATAAACGGGGCCTGAGGGAACCTATGTCCACAGCCGCCCTGACGCATGGAGGGATAACACGAGGGCCTGAGACACTATATCCCAGCGGTGCTCCAGCTATCCAGACTTTCTACCACCTCTTCATAAGAAAACAGATCAGGTTGATCTGGAGACATCTTCGTCTTGGGTGTCACCGCACTGCAAATCTTTTAAAGTTAAGTTCAACAGACCTCATTCTGCATATAGTCCCTTATATAGCCCTCAAAACATTTTTCCCACAATTAGATGTTAAGCTTAATGGTCTATAATTACTCGGGACAAGGACTTGAGCCGTTTGAAGATGGAACTACAATGCCCTTGCACCAGTCTCTCCAGCACGTATACTCAGTCAAGCGAATCTCTAATATATTATGTACAGAGGCACAGAGATAACACTTGGGTGTAAGCCATCTGGGCTGGGAACTTGTACATTCAATTTATTTAAACTGCTTTCGGGACCATTATTACACCTGAGCAATTAAATATATCAGATACATGTGTTCACAGAGTGTAGTGGGCACCACCTACATCCAAACTGGGCCCATCCCCTCCTCAGCTCTGCAACCACCCCCTTAGGAATGCACTGCGCCTTACATCAGAACTCATACCGCTCCATCAGTACTGGCACGCTACACCATCTGTGCCTGCCACCATCAGACTATAGCAAAGCCCCTTCAGTATGACACGCTACATCCACACTGGGCTCATCCCCATTAGCTTCTAGCACTTGCCCCCACTTTGTAAGGCACCACCTACATCTGCACTGAGCCGACCATCAGCTCTAACACTGAACTATACTACTGACACCAACTACATCCTCACTGGGGGGGTGGGGGGGGGGGGGGGGGGCCCGCCCCATCAGCTGCTTTCTCCTCGTTGTATCATATGAGCTGAAGAACCTATTTAGTTACCTCAGCCTTCTCTGGTCCCCAGTGACCAGGTCCCCATATATACAGTCTTTTTGTATGGGGTCCTACATGCTCCGACTTTTGCTTTTTGCATTTTATGCTTAAAGAATTTCTTGAGGTTAGTCTTGCTGGTCCTTAGGCACCTGACATTTCATTTGTATTTTAGCTGCTTTGATCACTTTTTTACAAATTGTTTTAATTAAGCTATTTGGCAATTTTCAAAGGCTGATGCGAACCCCTCTGACTTTTATTTTTTAAATGCTCTTTTTTTATTATTTATTGCCCTTTTAACAGAAGGTAGAAGCCATGTTGGATTTAGTTTTAATCGCCTATACTTGTTACCAACATGAATACATTTTGCTATACATTGCCCCAGAGTATATTTAAAGCCTTTCCATTTGGCTTCTACATAACTATTTGCTAATAGCTGCTCCCAGTCTATGTGCTGTATTGCGTCCTCAATAAAGGGGAAATGGCCCTTTTAAAATTAAACTGTTTTGCCTTCCTGCTTCTGTGTTTGTTTTTTTTCACAGTTTAGACTAACAATGAATTTATTGTGGTCACTGTTACTTTTAATAAGATATCAAATAAAAATCTAGATTTTCAGAAACAGTGACCGCTCACAAGTTCTGAGTGTTAGAAAATTTCAGGATCCAACAAGAGCATCACTTCTAATGGGATCCTCTCTGCAACTGTAACATAATAATTATCATCTAACACTTTTGAGGAACTTCTCCCCCTTTTACAGTTGATGCAGAATCTGTGACCCATGTCAATGTCTGGGTAATTAAAGTCCCCCATTATTACCATGTACCCATTGTGCTCCCTGATCATTTGATTAGCACGCCTCTTTTCCCTTAGTGATGTTTGGGAGTCTATAGATTACACCAAAAATATTTTTTTTCTCCACTCCTGTTTGCTCTGTCCCTCCTAAATAGATTAAAACCTTTAGGGTTTGAAAACCCAACATTGAGGAGTCCCTAAATTTCAGCAAAAACCAACCACATCAATCTCCCTCCAAAACCTGAAAAAAAGAAACCCCCATTTTGGTTGCAAACTTCGGATTTGGAATAGACTTTTTTAAGTTCCCTTCCACTTTTACACTTTCTGTAAACAATAGGGGTTATATCAAAAACACATACATATCCGGGCGGGGATCTACTTTACCCATTCAGTAGACAGATGGTTTAAATTTTACCCTTTCAATGACGGTTTTTAATTTAATCTCCTTTTTGTAAAGGCGGGGATTTATTTCACGGTTAGTAGACGGATGAATTACATAGAAACAGGGGCCCCAAAATATCCTCAATGCGGGTTTGTAACACATGGATTCCTTATCCACTGGTCTAGTCCCCCCCCCTTAATAAATTTCTTCCCCTCCCATTAGTTTGCCCACTCTCTAACCTATCACCCATTCATTTTCTAGTTTGCCCTCCTCCTACCCATTTTAAATATTCCCGACCCCTTCTAAAATTCGCCCCCCACCACTGCAGACCCCCACCCATTCGGTGAAATTTTTTATCTGTAGAAAAAGATGCCCAAAATGAAAAATCACCTGGGCTCTAAGAACCCAAAACCCTTTTCCACCCTTTCACCAAGACTTCAGCCAGTATTTAACCCCCTGACCCCCCGCCATCTTTTCTGCGTAGCAATGGCACAGATTATTCCGAGAACAAAAACCTTGAAGTCCTTCCTTCAGTTTCAGCCTAGTTCTTTAAATTATTCTTTAGGATCCTCCCCTACCCCAATTCTGTCATTGGTTCTAAATGACCCATGAAGCGGGTCATTGCCAGCCCCCTCCCAAAAATTTAACCACCCCCGGTCCACTAGATCTGAACCCTGGCAAACCCGGGAGACAGCAAACAATTCAGTTTTAAGGTCCTGGCGACAAAAAAAATTCTATCTGTCACCTTATTATAAAATTCCCCCACAACTACGTCTTTTTTTACTTAAATGCCCTCCCCCCGCTAGTGTTGATCGAAACCCTTCAAGAATGTTAAGATCGAGGAACTTATCGATTTTTTTTTAGAACTGAGCTAAATCCAAACTTTTTTTGGGGTTTATTCAAAGGGAAAAATTTTCTTTTGAAATGCCCTTTTAGTTTCATTTTTAGTGCTTCCTCACTTTTGGGGCCATCCAAACAGTCAGACACAGAGAAGATCAAAAACATACCACTGAGTGTGTAGGGATTCATTGGTGCTGAAATCAAATGCCCCCGTTTTATGTAATTACTTATTCCTTTTGAACACCATTTCCAGTTCACTTCTGTACGAAAACCCCCTCCCCCGTTTTCTTGCATGCACACACAATTTTTCGCGATTTTAGACAGGAAAACTGCTATTAGATTTTTTTAGGGGGGACGACCCCAAAACCAAAAAAAAATCCTTGGATTTGTGAAAAAAAAAAAGCACTGCAAAAAAACGCAAATCCCAACCCCCCCCCCCCCCCCCAAAAAAAATAACTTTTTTATATCCCTTTTAAAAATATATACAGAAATATTACTAACCACACCCCCTAAAAAAATACATCCCTATCACTATCCTTACATTACCCAAAATATCGATCAGGTATTTGTCCCGAAAAGGACAGCCCAATCACCGATGACTAACCCTAGCGGTATCTATCCCTATACTCCAAAACTTAGATGATATTCCAGAGTTTCAAAAAGGCCTATCACATAGGGGTAACAGTATAAGATTTAAAACCCCGGGGGAAACATAAGTGAACAGCTAACGAATATTTTAAAAAATACTATCACTACAGTGAGAAAGAATTCCTAAAAAAAATACATCACCCCCAATTTCGTATATCTACAGATCTAAAGATGCCCCCCCCCCGAAAACCCAATTACACGTTAATCCACGCCAAGACCCATTGTAAAACGCTCTCCAAGGAGTTCGACAGCAGGCAAGTGGACCCCAAAAAACCCCATTTCCAAAATTAGCCCCAAAACACATGCTCCTTTCCCCAAGTACAAACTTAATAAACTGATAGGACCCGTCTCCGATTTCATATGATTTATAGGGCATCCGCTCATAAAAATGGTCCATGGCGATTCATAAATTTTAAAAAAGGAACTCCCCGCACACAAGCCCCTACTCCCATGCTTTCATTGAACAACTTCGGCATATTTTTATCATTTATTTTGGGAGCATTTAATTTTCAGAGCATTAGAAAACCCATAGGGGGGCGCTCCTCTCCCATTGGTCCAAATAACCCCCCGCCTCTTTTAACAGCCAATCACAGAGCTCGCTCAAATTTTTTTTACCCCCAGAACTCTTAAAAAAACCGCGCTCTGATTGTCAAGCTGGGCAGCCCCCCCCTTCAACCCAAACAGCTGTTTCTGCCTTTTTTTCAAAATTTTGAAATGTCCCCCCTTTTAATTGATTTTTCAAAATTTTTCCATAGGGTTTAAAAGGGTCCCTGTCGCCCTATTTGATTGTCAATACTCCTCCTAGGTTAAATGGCCACTGTTGCCCTATTCCCGATTGCGGTTTATGCCGCCAAACAGAAGAGCTTAAAAAAATTTGAAAAACTGTATTTTTCCCCCAATTCCTATTTGCAATTCCCCATGTATGCCGGTCTCGGCGACAAAAGCGTTGTCGGGGGTTTAACTGATTTTTTTTTTAGAGAATGTTTCAGCGCTTTATCTGAGAATGTTTTACCCCTTAATAAAAATGATTTTTTTATTCATACTCCCATGCCGAAACCGGCGCTGAGTCGCCGAGATTGCCATTGCGACGATCTCTCCATAGACTACAATGGGAGAAGTAGCTCGCGCTCTGATTGGCTGGGATAGCCAAGGCGCCGCTAGCTCTGCCAATCAAGCTCTTTTCCTGCATTTTTACTGTATTTTAAACTGTCCCACCTTTGATTCAGATTGGTCAGTAGTTCTCCATAGGTTTTAATGGTTCACTGTCGCTCCTATCTGATTGGCGGTTTCTGCCGGACCAATGAGAATAGCTTTCAGAATTGAATTACTGTATTTCCCGGCAATTTTCAATATCCTAATTCTTGAATTAGGATATTGTAAAGTGATTTTGTTTTATGTATTTTTTTATTTTTGAGGTTTGAGCTCTTTTCTGAGAATGTTGAACGCCTATAAAGGTGTTTTTTTGATTCATACTCCTCACCGAAATGTGGAATGATTTCTCGCTGTTTTCCAGCCTGTCTTGCATCGAAACAGTTTTTTCGGCGCAGTCCCCACAGCGCCAAAGGGTCCCGCACTGCACCCCACACACTGGCGAGGCGCAGGGAACTTTTCCCCACATGTACGAGCGCACCTCCTCGGACGGCGAATCTTAGGTGCAGCCCCGCACTGCGCCTCAGTCTCCGTACTGCGCCTCACACACTGGCGAGGCGCGGCGGACTTTTCCTCGCATGTATGAGTGCACTACCTCCGGTGGCGAATCTCAGGCGCAGCCCTGCACTGCGCCTAAGTCCCGCACTGCGCCTCAAACACTGGCGAGGCGGGGTGGACTTTAAAATATATGTATGAGCATGCCCCGGCGCCGACATAAATCAGGCGCAGATTTCGCCGGAAAACTGGCGGAAAAGCGCGCCCCCACATGGCGAGCTTCATACATGTCGCCCTTAATGTTTATCTGTTTGAACATGGAGAGAACTAGAGTTGGTAAGTGAGCAAGAAGGGGTGTAGCATGTGGAGCTAGAGGTACAAGACAAGGCTCTCCTTCCAGTGCTCCAGACAACACACAAGCGAGCACATCGTCAGTCGCAGGACCGTCAGGCCTGTCATCGCTTGGCCGGTTCCCTGTGCGTCTCATTACTGAGGAGCATCGCCAATCTTTTTCTCCAGGGGTTTTAACACACCCGCCATCCAGGGGTTTTACCTCCTCTTCCTCCCCAGCATGGCCACAAATGTCATCATCATCAGTCCAACCTGAAGCAAACACAGGCCAAATGTCACCCAATATACAGATCATTCTAGATAATCCATATTCTGAAGAGCTCTTTCAATACACAATGCGGTTAGGGGCAAGAGTCCAAATAGGATGATTTTGTCTGCTGTGTCGCCCAATCGCTGATGCCTTCAGAGGAGGAGAAGGAAGCTGGTCCGTCGGCAGAAATATCGAGCAGTCAGCGGTATCTCGCAGTGCCTGTGGCTTCTACCCCGCAGCTTGAATATGTAGACTGTCAGGAAGAGGAAGTCACCTGTGATGATGATGATGATGATGATGACGACGATGACATTGCAGATCCAATGTAGTCTTTTCAGCAGCAGCTGGCGAGCGCATCATCAGTGGAGAGGGAGGATGATGGGGTAGTGATAGTGCAGGCTTGGCCTCAGAAAGGGACAGAGCGGTCGTACAAGTCCGCTGACATTACTCAGCCAACCGTGGTCAGGGTGGCAGTGGGAACACCGCTACTAGGTTTTCACAATCGAAGAGGTCGAGGTCCTGTGAAGTCTGGGCTTTTTTCGATCAAGCCTCAGATTCTCTGATTGATGTCATAGGCTAGATTTGCTTTCAACGTGTCACTGGAGGAAAGTATATAAAGAGTTTAAGCACCCCCAACATGAACAAGCACATGCATGTAAAGCATGAATTGTTGTGGAAGAGTCACTTGGAGAAAAAAGGCCACACTGTCAAGTTGGTAATTTAAAGAAAAAACATCAAAGTCTGTTTCATCATTACGTTCTTATTAAGCTCATCAGATAGTTTGTTTAAACTGCTTTTACTGCTATACATCTTTATCGAAGTATCAGATATCTTCAACACAACTTTACTTGGAACAGATGCACTGTCTGCTTCAGCGAGAAGTTATATCAAGAAACTAAAGAAATTCCTTTCTCGGAATGTCTCTTATCAACTAATGCCTAGCAACCTTATGTAGATACAGGAGACTATGAGGTTTCAGCAACAGACAATTAGCCAATGAAGAATGATCATGTGATTCTTAATACATAGAAGATATTAAACTGTTACTTCCTGTTAATAAAGCAGATTTATGTCCCAAACGGAAGGTCTGGGTCGTATCTCTCGAGCTCTGGCTGATTTATCATCTTGACATTGGTGCCATGCTCTCAAACGACCCGAGGACTATCCGGAGGGGGGCTGAAGTCTTACCGTCAACGGGACGATCGCTAGACTGTCTGAACTTGGAGCTTGATCAACTCATAAAGGGTAAGTTCGCTGGGTTTTATAAATCCGTGGCTTATCCCTTCAGACAGTCTAGTGAGAATCTGGTTGCTGGTTGTCGCCTCCCTTAGGAGACCTGTATAAGCTTCAGGGTGCCTCCAGGTGTGCTCTGGTACTGGTCTTTGTATCATATGCGTATACCTTTTAAACGCTACCAATTGATGTCTCTGCTTGTTGCTCTGTAAAGTACACATGATTAGATAGTGTATTTTCCTTTTGGTATCATATTTCAGTGTAGGCCAGGAGCTGGGCTCCTGATGTAAAAATGAGATATAAGGGATAGAGTCCCTAAGAAGAGATCTGGTAGCAACCGAACCGTTATAGTTATATACAGATATAGTTATATACAGATGATCTGAGTTTCTGAAGAGTACTGGTTGACTAGTAACCAAAGCCTTTTTATAGACAGATGATCTGAATTTTTGAGAATACGTAAAACCTGCTGACGAGCAGAAGACATTAATTAGTGTAAGGTATGTTTGGGGCTTAATCTCAACATACACTTGTATTAATTTGTCTGTTTAAACTGTTCGTTTCAATTTTTGACTGCATTTCAGGGTTAATATAAATTTAGGCTACGTCACTAGTTATCTTTCACACTGAAAGACTGTATAATCTTGGCTTCGATTCAAAGCAGATGTTGGGGGGGGGGGTCATAGCTGATAGCTGCGGGCTCACATTTTCTCCCCTCGTCTCTGTGGCGTACTGAAAAATTATAGCGCTCAGTCAAAAAGTGCGGTTGAGTAGTTGTAATCACTCATGGGCTGAGCTTGAAGCTCAAAGAGAAAAGTAGTAAAATATGTCGGAATCAAAAGTTAATGATACTCTGTGTGCAATGTGCATAAATCACTGAGATTACAAGCTAACATATGTGGGAGACAGCCCTGGGAAAAAAAAAATACAGAGGCATTCTACAAGCTAAAGGTGGCTTGGCAGAGTATAATTACATTGAAACTGAATGTAAAAAATAAGAAGGATTTGAAGAATGCATATGTATAAGGAGTAAGCTATCGCCATTCCAAGATGGCGACTTTCAATGTTGGCTGTGCTGTTATCATCAAATTCCATTAACGCTGAAAGTTGCATAGAGTGTGGGAGGGACCGTCCAACACTGTAAGGAAACACCTCCTGCCCCTCCCGGCATTCTTCCCTCAGCACCCGTGCCAGAACCTCCCATTATTTCTGGTAGCCATTTTAATGAAGTCCAAACACTCTCAGCATCCGGAAATGCAAAACCTAACCCCACCCCTTCCACTTCCTGTGGCCATTTTTGTAGTCCTAAGCAATCCAAAGAACCCGGAAGTTCCGGGTTGAGGTTGAACAGCGGCCATCTTGCTACACCGAGTAACATTCCTACTCCCACCTCTCCTCCGGACATTTCACTTGTTACTGCTAATATAAACATTGATACGCAACGTCGTGTGATAACGTCTGTGCCAGCACACCTGCAACATCACAACAAACAGCACCACCAGCCCCGCAACCGCTCTAACCTTTGCTCACTGCTTCTAGGACACCCTCCTCCTTTATAGCCCCTATCCTGACTTTCAATGTTAACGGAGAGGAAGACGGGGAGGAGAACAAATTGCCATTAGCTACAGGATGCCAGGACTCACATCTGCAACCCAAATTAAAGAACTCCAGTATTTTTCCTATTGCTCACAGCACACAGACTGCTGCTGTAGGAGAGGACACATTACTCATAACACCCGCTGACTTCCTTGGGGATACTGCCCACAGGTCCTATCATCAAACTCCACGACAACACGTCACCGTTAGACAAACTAAGCCTAACCCTAAGGGTGAATATCTGGACCCTATAAGTGAATCCAAATCACCTGACATTTGTACGTTCATTACCCCAATTTGGGACACAAGCACCACTCTTATCTTCATTGTGGGGAACATTATCCATCAGAATACCACGGGAACAATTAATCCTGCCACTGCACATCTGCAGCATAATGGAGGTATTGCTGAAGAAATTGTGAAGGAAGGTGGAATGGGAATTCAGGAGGAATGTGACGAAATTAGTGCTTGTTCCAGTGGTGCTCCTCTTCCCGTGTCTGCAGCAGTTGTCACTCGAGCAGGCCGACTGAACTGCGATTATATTATTCATGCCGTTGGACCCATTTACAATATTATTTGCCATGATAACTATGTCCACCTGTTGAAACAAACGATGCATAATGTACTTGAATTGGCCGAAGCTAACAAGTTCCAATCACTGTCCATACCCCTCATTTCTTCTGGCATCTTTGCGTTCCCACCAATGGTGTGTGTACAGGCCGTACTCACCGTATTACTTGAACACAAGCCAATTCCTCCAGTACGTGAAATACGGATAATGGTACTAATAGACGCTATGGCTGCAATGGATTTTACTGCAACCGATCCGGACATATCATGAGGCGGTGCCGCACTAAAGCTCATGACGACAAAAGGAATCTTGCTACCAATGGACAGCAACTACCGCAATACCCTCAAGCATTTAATTAATTTCAACCCCAGTATCAAGTTTTTGGTCCCTAACCATCAAGATTCAATCAACAGACACAACGCAGACTTCAGTCCTACAATAATTATCCATTCATTGGATCTCAATTTACCAATCTTAACCATAGTCAGTACCTACCAACAGGCATATCCTCAAGATGCGTCTTATCCGCCTTTCCAACCTCAAAACACCTCCTATCGTCCTCATCCATAGGATTACGGCAAGCCTATGTCTACCGTTTTTCTCAGTGCTTCAGAGAACACCACTCTTAGTCATTCTGGACCCGTGTTGACCGTCAATCTTCAAATTAATGGCCACCAACTTCCTTTCCTTGTTGATACAGGTGCGCCAGATCCAATACTTTCTCCTAATTACATTTCATACGTTGAAGTGAATGGACGACCAACCCAAATCGGTTCTGAAAACTTCTGACATTCCACCGGACGTCATTCTTTCTCCTGATTACATTTCATACGTTGAAGTGGATGGACAACCAACCCAAACTCACTTAACCAATCCTGTACCAGTTGGACAACATGGACTGCTGTCCAGATTACTTGTCTCTCCCACTTGCCCAACTAATCTTCTTGGGGCTGACCTTCTACAGAAGATGAATGCTACTATCAGAAATGATTCTTTTGGAATGTATTTGGACTACTATACTCCAATTTCACATGAAGCTCTACAAGCTGTTCCTGCGCTTCTCATGTTTTATCCACATCAAGCAATACTCCTGAAACTTTTGACACAAGTACCTCCTGAAGTTTGGTCTAAAGGTCCTGATGATGTCGGCATCCTTCCAGTCTCACCTGTACAGGTCTTCTTGAAAGAGGGTGCTACCCCGCCTTGCTTGCCTCAATATCCCTGTAAGCATGATCAAGAACAATCTTTGGAGTCACAATCAGAGCATTCCTGGATAATGGGGATACTCATCCACTGCATTTCTCTGCAAATTACACCCGGTTATCTGTTCACAAGAAAGTTATCCCTGGTGAACCTCCAAAATACCGTTTGGTTCAGGACTAAGGAGCAGTCATTGCTGTCACGGACCCTGTGGTCCCCAAAGCTCATGTTCTTCTCAGCCAAGTACCTTCTTCAGCTGCCTACTTCACAGTCTATGGTTTCTGCAATGTCTTCTTCAGTGTCCCACTGCACAAGGACTGTCAATACCTTTTTGCTTTCACTTATCGTGGTACTCAGCTCACCTGGACGAGGATGCTTCAAGGGGCACAGAACTCACCCAACCAGTTGACTCAAGCCCTGCAGGACGTGTATGATATTATCTTGTGTGCACCGGATTTTCCAACTTGTCAATCAAGCTCTTTGAGTCTCCTTCAACATTTTGCATCAATTAACTGCGAAGTCTCACAGTCCAAGCTCCAATGGTGTTCTAAGAAACTTGTATTCCTCGGACATTGCATATCACAGGGGACCAAACATCTTACTGATGATTGAGTCTTATGCAAGTTTTATATGATTCTTTCAAGGACCTTATTTACACCAATGAACTCTCACTTGAGACACAGGAGTGTTTTCAAACCCTGAAAAAACGTATCCTACAAGCTCCAGCTCTGGGAATCCCAGACTACTCACAGCCTTTCAACCTCTTCCTATCTGAAGACTATGGCAAACCGTTTTCGGGAGTCTTAGCACAGAAACATAGAAAGCGTATGAGACCTCTTGGATGCTATTCTTGCAAGATTAGATCCTGTTGCGCGAACTGCCCCTGTTTGCCTCAGAACTGTCATTGCTGCACAAGTTCTTCTTGAAAAAACTCAAGACATCATTTTAGGCCATCCAGTCAATGTTTTGGCTCCTCATGATCTGCAAGGGATCCTGAAACAGTCGCAGCAACCTCATCTCAGTGAACAGCGCCACCTCCGTATAACAATGCTCATTACTGATGCCTGAGAATGTCACTTTGAAGAGATGTACTACTCTTAAACCCAGCCAACTCTGCTTCCTCTCTCAAGGGGGGAAGATGAAGATGAAGATCAGTCTACCGAAGATGAAGACCAGACTGCCTCGGATGAACCGCTTCATGACTGTCTTGAACAAATGGAGGCTGAAACCTCCCATCTTCCTACTGTCTCTGAAACCAAGTTGGATAACCCAGACTATGTCTTCTTCACAGATGGATCCAGATATGTGGATGATCAAGGATGATTACATACAGGATGTGCTCTGGTTACCTTGCAAGAAACCGTGAAGGCTGCATCTTTACCTTTGAGAATGTCAGCCCAAGAAGCTTAACTCTGGGCTGAAAAGGAAGCCTGTAAGCTCGCCGAAGGAAAGACGGTGAACATATACACTGACTCAGCCTACGTGTACAGAGTAGTTCATGACTTTGGCCTGAAGTGGGCCCTGCGAGGTTTTTAGACAGCTAGTGGAACACCCATTAAGAATCAAGAAGCCATTCAGACTCTGATGCATGCTCTACAATTGCCAGCTCAAGTGGCCGTTTGAAGACTAAAGCCCATGGAAGAATAGAGACAGTGGAAGTAGAAGGCACCTACAGAGCAGACTTGGCTGCAAAGGCCACAGTTCTCTTCCCAGAGATTCGAGAGGAAGTAGGAGTGGCTGTATATGTGCTTTCAATAGAAGAGAAGAAGGTGAGAAGAAAGAAAGAGAAGGTGAGAAGAAAGAAGGAGAAGGTGAGAAGAAAGAAGGAGAAGGTGAAAAGAAGAAGGAGAATGTGAGAAGAAAGAAGGAAAGAAGAAGGTGAGAAGAAGGAAAGAATAGAGAGGAACAAGAAGAGAAGAACCAAGGATAAGATGCATTGAATCCAGGTGTTAACCTGTTGAGACAATCTCAAACTCGAATAAGAAGGAAAGGAAAAGTTGGGAGAGATTGGGAGCAGAGAGACACAAAGAGGGATTCTAGAGGTAAGAAAATAGACTTTGTTTACCAAGGGCATTGTCACGGGTGGTCCTGCGAACCTCGTCTCGGGTCGCAGGCACACCCATGTTCCCCCAGCGAGCGGCACCGTGTTCTCTGGGTATTGCCGGTCGCTGCCCTTATTTAAGCCTGCCCCTTCCTGAGTCTTGTGCCGGATCTTTAGTGCCATTTGCCTATAGAGAAAGCGTTCCTTGAGCCTCGTCTGTCTTACCATGTACTGTTCCGTCCCTCGACCACGAACCTCTGCCGCCTGTTCTGACCAACTGCCTGTCCCCGACTACGTCTCTGTCTAGCGATTCTGTACCATGCTTACCCTTGGCTGCCACAGCAAGCAAGTCACGCCAGTGGAAGCGACTTGGTAGTTTCCCGCCGCAGCAAGTCCATCCCGCTTTGCGGCAGGCTCTGGTGAAAACCGGGTGCTACTTAGAATCCACTCCCTGGTGTGGCTCACGCCATCACTTGCGGTGGTCTAGTGGATCCACTACCACTGTCCGTGACAGGCATTATATCCAGCTATAGTACAATGGGATCAGAGGAACTAACCAGATGATTTCTTCAATCAATAAGATAGACCTAGCACCCGGAATCTCCACCACGGCAAGTAATTATGCTAGACGTTCTGAAATATGCAATATTTGTTACCCAGGAGGACTGATGCTAACACCAAGGAAGCATTTGGCTAAACACTATGGGCGACATGTATGAAGCTCACCACATCGGGGCGCACCTTTCCGCCAGTTTTCCGGCGAAATTTGCACCTGATTTATGCTGGCGCCGGGGTGCGCTCATACATTCGGTGTAAAGTCCGCCGCGCCTCGCCAGTGTGTGGGGCGCAGTGCGGGACTTAGGCGCAGTGCGGCGCTGCACCTATGATTCGCCGCCTGAGGAAGTGCGCTCATACATATCATGTAAAGTCCACCGCGCCTCACCAGTGTGTGGGGCGCAGTGCGGAGACATGGGCGCAGTGCGGCGCTGCGCCTAAGATTCGCCGTCCGAGGAGGTGTGCTCATACATGCGGGGAAAAGTTCACCGCGCCTTGCCAGTGTGTGGGGCGCAGTGCGGGACTTAGGCGCAGAAGGGACTGCGCCTAACATGTATTCCGATTCGAGACAGGCTGGAAAACAGCGAGAAATCATTAAAGATGTCCGTGCGGAGTATGAATCAAAAAATCGCCTTTATAAAGGCGTTAAACATTATCAGAAAAAGAGCTGAAACCTACTTAAAAAATAACATAAATGAAATCACTTTCCAAAAATCTAGAATGGCGCTATATCGGGAATTTGGACATTTGAAATTGCCGGGAAATACAGTAATTCAAATTCTGTAAACCATTCTCATTGGTCGGCATAAACCAGCCAAGCAGAATAGGAGCGACAGTGAACCATTAAAACTTATGGAGAAATTAGAACCAATCAAAATAAAAGGGGGGGACAGTTCAAAATACAGTAAAAATACAGAAAAAATCTGATTGGTTGAGCTAGCGGGGCTTGGCAAATCTGGGCCCAAAATCAGAATAGGAGCGACAGAGACCCATTATAACCTATGGAGAAGTTAGAACCAATCAAAATCAAAGGCGGGACAGTTCAAAATACAGTAAAAATACAGAAAAGAGTTGATTGATTGAGCTAGCAGGGGCTTGGCTATACCAGCCAATCAGAGCGCGAGCTACTTCTCCCATTGTTGTCTATGGAGAGATCGGCGCAATCCAATCTCGTCTCTCAGCGCCGTGCGGCAAGGAATATGAATAAAAAAATCATTTTTATTAAGTGTAAAATATTATCAGTTAAAGAGCTGAAACCTTCTCTAAAATAAATCAGTTAAATCCGAACAACGCCCTTTGTCGCCGAACCCGACTACAAGGGAATTGCAATATAGAGAATTGCCGGGAATACAGTAATTCAAATTTTTATAAGCTCTTCTGATTGGTCGGCATAAACCAGCCAATCAGAACAGGAGCGACAGTGGCCCATTCTAACCTATGGAGTAGTATTGACCAATCAGAATAGGAGCGACAGGGACCCATTCTAACCTATGGAGAAATCTTGACCAATCATATTCAAAGGCGGGACAGTTCAAAATACAGTAAAAAGGCAGAAAAGAGCTGATTGGTTGAGCTAGCGGGAAAAAAAGAAAAAAAAATTAATTCAATAAAATCAAGTTTATTTCTTTATTTTCGTTAGCCAAGGATCAATAGTATGGGTGCAACGAAAATAAAGAAAAAAAACATGATTTTATTGAATTAATTTTTTTTTCGTTACCCCAATATTATTGTTCATTTTATATACACATCGGGACAACTTCTGTAGTCTTATCATTTGATTTCGGCCGTGTACAGTTTTATTCCAGATTGCATTAGAAAACCCATAAGAGCGTCCCCTCGCCTCTCCCATTGGTCCAAAATAACCACGCCTCTTTTAAATTAGCCAATCACAAACAAGCCTCACTCTGCATTTCTTTTCCCATAGAACTCTATGAGAAATAGCTCGCGCTCTGATTGGCTAAGCTGGACGAGCCCCCCGCTAGCTCAACCCAAACAGCTCCTTTTCTGCCTTTTTACTGTATTTGAACTGTCCCGCCTTTGATTTTTTATTGGTCAATAGTTCTCCATAGGTTTTAATGGTTCACTGTCGCTCCTATTCTGATTGGCTTGTTTATGCCGACCAATGAGAAACGCTTTCAGAATTTGAATTACTGTATTTCCCGGCAATTTCCAATATCCTAATTCTTGATGTTGCGCCGTTCTAGATTTTTGGAAAGTGATTTTTTTTATTTATTTTTTATTTTTAAGATTTGAGCTCTTTTTCTGATAATGTTTTCCGCCTTTATAAAGGCGATTTTTTTGGGAATCATACTCCATGCCGCACGGAGCTGAGCACCAAGATTTCTGTTACGATCTTCTTCTATGTTTCCTCACATGTTCCGTTCTCGCTTCACTTCGCCTCCGCCGGAGCATTTAGACCAGAATCAACCAGGTCTGACTGTCGGAGCTGCCGAGCGCTGCATTGCGCCGCACTTTGCCGACTCGCGATCGTACATGCCTTGGAGTTTTCGAGCGCGCCGCGTCCCGCCCCGGAACGCCTACACCGCGCCCATTGCCCGCCCCTTCATGCGGGGCGCAGCTGAAAGTGGCGAACGCTGCGCCTAACACTGGATCCCTGCGTCCGACAGCGGATTCGGGCAGGTTATGCCAGAAAACAGGCGTAAAGCCCGGTCATACATGTCGCCCTATATCCTTTCCAGCGGATCCAGACTGAACACATTGAGTTACCCAAGAGTGGAAAATACAAGTATGTTCTAGTGGTGGTGGACATGTTCTCAGGATGGCCTGAAGCCTACCCAGTCACCAACATGACTGCCAGAACCACCGTGAAGAAATTATTGACTGAATTGGAATGCAGATTTGGGATCTCTGAGGTTATTGAATCTGACAAAGGACATCATTGCAGAAGTAACCATAGACATTTGGAAACTAGTAGGAGCTGACCTCGGCCTGCACACTCCCTACCATCCTGAATCCAGTGGAACAGTGGAAAGAATGAATGCCACTCTGAAGAACAAAATTCTGAAAGCTAGCAAATAAACATCTCTTCCCTGGCCCGAGATCCTACCCATTGCACTCTATTCTGTCAGAAATACCCCTAGTTAGCCCCACTGGTATCACATCTTATGAGATAGTATTTTCAGACCCGCCCAGATTAGGGAGGTTTCACACACAGCAGTTGAGTGCAGTGAATGATAGCCTTGTAAAATATGTTATAAATCTGTGTAATTAATTGAAACTAATCCATGCCATAGTGTTCTCCTCCATTCCACATCCAGACTCTGATCAAAGCTACAACCTGGTGACTTTGTGTGGGTGCATAAACACGTCAGAGATTCTCTGAAGCCCAGATTTGACCATAACAAGTACTCCTGGTGTACCCGACCTCAGTGAAACTTGAAGGAAGACACACCTGGGTGCATGCTTCACACTGCAATTAGTCATTATGAACCTTTCCCTTATCCTTTCATATGTTTGTATAGTCTGGATGTGTGTGAAAATGCAAGAGGGCCAACCAAGGGGGTGACTGATGAATTCAAAGCTAGGGATCAGGTCAAAGCAGGGTTAGAATCACTTATGCCCCAAATAATAATCAACAAAAGTGTGGACTGGATAAATTACATCTATTATAATCAACCGAGGTTTGATAATTACACCCGAGATGCCTTACAAGGTATAGCTGAACAATTAAGCGCCACCACCATCATGACTTTCCAGAATCATTGAGGGTTATGAGATTGTAAATAATCCATAGATTGCCTCTGCCGGGGACTGCTCTGAGGTGGCACCTGGCGGTCGTTGGTTTAAAGTCATCCTTACCATCAAAGGCTCTGCGAGGAGGCCGGCAGTTGCTTGGTTACGCCCCTTGGAGCAAGCCTGACAGTAGTCCAGTGGGTTCAACACCCACTTCACCTGTTCACCCTGCTGTCTAAGGAGAGTGACCTTTACCCATTCTTGCTCAGTTTAGCTCTAGGGGAGAGTGTTAGAACAGATTCTGATGTTTTTAGGGGGGAATGTCAAGTTGGTAATTTAAGGAAAAAACATCAAAGTCTGTTTCATCATTACGTTCTTATTAAGCTCATCAGATAGTTTGTTTAAACTGCTTTTACTGCTATACATCCTTATCGAAGTATCAAATATCTTCAACACAGCTTTACTTGGAACAGATGCACTGTCTGCTTCAGTGAGAAGTTATATCAAGAAACCAAAGAAATTCCTTTCTCGGAATGTCTCTTATCAACTAATGCCTAGCAACCTTATGTAGACACAGGAGACTATGAGGTTTCAGCAACAGACAATTAGCCAATGATAGAATGATCATGTGATTCTTAATACATAGAAGATATCAAACTGTTACTTCCTGTTAATAAAGCAGATTTATGTCCCAAACGGAAGGTGTGGGTCGTATCTCTCAAGCTCTGGCTGTCGACAGCTGTAATAATAATATAATTTGGAGGAGACATTCAATTGGTTAAATGGGTGGAACAAAAGATAATTTCCACACCTGATTTATCATCTTGACAACACAGGTCTTGGGCTTCCAACCACTGTGACATCTTCTGCCTCCTTCTCCTCCGTCACTTCCAAGTCCAAGCCTTTCTGTTGCTGATGTGCCGGAGCAGCATGAGCAAGCACCATCCCCAGTCCCAGACACTGTTGACCAATTCCCACCACCAGCAACACAGCCTACACCTTCCCCTTCCACCAGTGTGACCTGCATGCCGTACAGTGGCCAGTCCGGCAGTCAGCCTTCTGAGTACCAGGTGTGGGAGCATAAGAAATGCTTTCACCCCAACCATCCCAAAGCTAAAAGCCTGAATGTCGGCATTGCCAGGCTGTTGGCCTTGGAAATTTTGTCTTTCGGCCTGGTGGACACATGGGTTCCGCCACATCATGGCCCTGGCATGCCCCCAAAATCAGATGCTGAGCAGGCATTTCTTTGACAAAAAAGCCATCCCTGCCCTGGCCAGCCACATTGCAGAAAAGATTTCCAAAGCGCTGGCTGCATCTGTGTCCACCAAAGTCCATCTCATTACAGACACATCGACTAGTAAGCACGGTCAAGAGTGTTACATCTCACTGACTGCTCACTGGGTGAGTTTGGTGGATGACAGTGCATCTGGTGATGGGTCTCGGCCGACACTCTTCCACACTGCTGGGATGGTGCAGAGTCCAGATCCTCAACCTCGACGGGTAGTATCACGTGACAAGAAAAACCAGGCCATTCTCCAATTAATTTGTCTTGGAGACCGTCAACACACAGGTCAAGAGCTGCGGATGGCTCTGCGCACTCAGACCGACCAGTGGCTGGGTGCTAAAAACCTGGTGCCAGGCAAGGTAGTGTGCAACAATGGGAGAAATCTCCTTACTGCCCTTAATATAAGTAGACTTACACACATCCCTTGCCTGGCACACGTCATGAACCTGGTTGTGCAGAAATTTCTCAAGTGCTACCCGGGTCTTGACTGTCTGCTGAGGAAGGCTCGAGGTCTTAACTCACACCTACGGCGTTCGCAGTGTTGCAGCGTGATCTTGGCCTCCCCGTCAACCGTCTGATATGTGATGTGGCAACAGGCTGGAATTCCAACCTCCACATGCTCCAGCGATTGTGGCAGCAGCATAATGCCGTTATGCCGTATGAAATGTCGCATGGAATGACTAGCAGTGTTGGGGACCTTGGTTTGTTGATCTCTCCACCATCCTTGACAGTTTTGAAGAGGCCACCAAAATGGTCAGTCAAGAAAATAGCATTGTCAGCATGACCATTGTGGTAATATATTTACTGGAACAAGTGTTAGACACTCTGCGGCATCAGGTCCCAGCAGTGATGGAGGAGGCGGCGGACACAGAGTCTTACTTGCTGGAGGATGTAGAAGGCCCGACTGTTTCCCAATTGTATATGTCTTCTTTAGGCGGTGGTTCTAGGTCCAGGGTGGGTGCAGGGCAGCAGTTCTGCTCACAGAGTAGAGCACATGAGGCTATCCAGGGCTCTGGTGATGGTCAGGATGAGGAAGTGGTGGAGGATGAAGAGGCAGGGGTGGACACCACGGTACCGATTACTCTTCAGAGGTAAGAGATTGACACAGATTACAGGAGGAGGAGGAAGAGGAGGAAGATCTGGTTAGTGCCCCTCAACCCCCGAGGCTTGGGAGATCCTGGAAGCATCTCACACATGAGTGCTTGGATGCTGCATTTACTGCAACATGATCAAGGCAATCAAAAGGAACAGCGATTACTGGGTGGCCACCCTCTATGATCCACGTTACAAGACAAAAGAGAGCAATTTCCTTCCAAACACAAATTGACAGTAGAATGCAGGAATTTGAGACAGTGCTCATTGACCAATTCGAGACATCTGTTGCGTCTTCTTCCCATTCTAATGTCACAAAGGAATAATGTCAGCAATGCGACAGCAGTAGAATGGCAAGCAACCGCAGCAGCAGACAGTGTAGCAGAACCCTAATGGGTGACATTTTGCAATCCATGTTTACCACCTCACCAATGTCTGTAAGGCAGGACAGCATTCAGAAACACAGAGACTGCCTTAAGACCATGGTCCATGACTACCTGCAGCTCAACACCGATGTTTTTGCACTTAATCTGTACCCATTCAACTTCTGGGTGTCCAAACTGGATGAATGGCCTGAGCTTGCTCGACACGCCATACAAATTTTATCCTGCCTGGCAGCCAGCGTTATCTCAGAACGCATCTTCAGCACAGCTGGCGGAGTGATAACTGACATGTGTCTTTCCCCTGACAATGTGAATCATTTGGTATTTATCAAAATGAATCAAGGGTGGATCTCTGATGATTTTGTTCCCCCGGGTTGCTGATTTCACTAAATAGTAAACTGTAGCACATCTTCTTGACAATGTGAAATGTGGTAGGTACAGAAAGTATTCAGACCCCTTTGAATTTTTCACTCTTTCTTTCATTGCAGCCATTTGGTGAGATCCAAAAGGTTCATTATGTTGCTGATTAATGTATAATCTGCCCCCTTCCATCTTGAAATAAAAAAACTGAAATAGATATTTTTGCAAATTTATTAAACAAGAAAAACTGAAATATCACATGTTCATAAGCACTCAGACCCATTGCTCAGTATTGAAGTATAGAAGCAATTTTTGAGCTAGTACAGCCATGACTCTTCTTGGGAGTGTTGCAACAAGTTTTTCCCACCTGGATTCGGGATCCTCTGCCATTCTTCCTTGCAGATTCTCTCCAGTTCCCTCAGGTTGGATGGTGAGCATTGGTGGACAGCCATTTTAAAGTTTCTTCAGAGGGTTTAGGTTAGGGCTCTGGCTGGGCCAGTGAAGAATGGGCACAGAGTTGTCCTGAAGCCTCTGCTTTGTTATTTTAGCTGTGTGCTTTGGGTCATTGTCTTGTTGGAAGAAGAACCTTCGGCCCAGTCTGAGGTCCAGAGTGTCTGGAAGAGGTTTTCATCCAAGATATCTGTACTTGGCCGCATTCATCTTTCCTTCAGTTTGCAACCAGTCGTCCTGTCCCTGCCCCCATAGCATGATGCTGCCACCACCATTTGTCACTGTTGGGATTGTATTAGGCAAGTGATGAGCAGTACCAGCTTACAATTAACACCAAAACGTTAAATCCTCCTCTTATCAGACCAGAACATTTTATTGCTCATAGTCTGGAAGTCCTTCATGTGTTTTTCTTTTGTAACCTTGGCCAGATCGGTGCCACAATGCTGTCTCTGAGCTCTTTGGGCAGTTCCTTAGACCTCGTGATTCTCATGTGCTCTGACATGCACTGTGTGCTGTGAGGTGTTATATAGACAAGTGTGTGCCTTTCCTAATCAAGTCCAATCAGTTTAATTAAACACAGCTGGACTCCAATGAAGGAGTAAAACCACCTCAAGGAGGATCAGAAGGAAATGGACCATGTGATTTAAATATGAGTGTCACAGCAAAGGGTCTGAATACTTATGGCCATGTGATAGTTCACTTTTTCTTGTTTAATAAATTTGCCAAAATGTCTACATTTCTGTTTTTTTTTTCAAGATGGGGGGAGGGTACAGAGTGTACCTTAATGAGCAAAAAATTGAACTTTTTGGATCTTACCAAATGGCTGCAATGAAAGAAAGTGAAAAATGTAAAGGGGTCTGAATACTTTTCGTACCCACTGTACACATTTAAACTACACTACATCTCATGTCTGTAGTTCCTGTGCCTGTTGCTTCTACAAATTGTATTCTACTGCTGCCAACAGCTAGATTTACAAGTCTTACAGCTGAATTATTTTTAACATACACCTGTATGACCTTGATGTGCACTGCATACACCTCTTACTCCTCCTCCTTGTAGCCCTCCAAATCTTTTTTTTTTAATGCCTCCACTTGTACTACCATCATATGTACCTTAGTACTTATCCTGTTATCCTCAACCTCCCCATTGCCATGTTTTTGCTGCCACCAGTGGTACTGCCGTCTAATCTAGTTGAACCGGAACTGGCTTTTCCCCATTGCCATTTTCTCGCTGCCAGCAATGGTACTGCCATCAAATCTAGATTAACTGAAACCTGGCTGTTCCCCACTGGCATGTTCTCGCTGCCACCAATGGTACTGACGTCTAGTCTAGTGGAACCGGAACCTGGCTGTTCCTCATTGCCATGTTCCCTCTGCCTTCAATGGTACTGCCGTCTAATCTAGTGGAACCAGAACCTGGCTGTTCCCCATTGCTATGTTCTTTCTGCCATCAATGGTACTGCCATCAAATCTAGTTTAACCGGAACCTGGCTGTTCCCCATTACTATGTTCTCGCTGCCACCAATGGTACTGCCGTCTAATCTAGTGAAACCGGGACCTGGCTGTTCCCCATTGCCATGTTCTTGTTGCCAACAATGGTACTGCTACCAAATCTAGTTTAACCGGAACCTGGCTGTTACCCATTGCCATGTTCTCGCTGCCACCAATGGTCCTGCTGACTAATCAAAGTCCACCCCTGCAGAGGCGTAACTTGAAATTCTTGGGCCCTAGTGCAAGAAGTGAAATGGGGCCCCGTAGCATCTGCTACCATTGCACCTCCTACAGCTACGCCCCTGCTTGCAAGCTGTCCTCCTCGTCTTTTCAGTTAGCCATTGAAAGGAACTTAGTATTTTAGGCTCTGAATTTTTTTCTGTCACTCTTAGAGCCAAATATTCTTCACTAAGTAATTGCACGCATCCAGTTTGATGTTTTGGATGGTAATTCCAGCTTTTCCTCAACGTCTCCAAGTTCGAGGTACACGCCAAACTTTTTAGGGTTCGCTTATCACTACCCCCAACTACTAGTTGGGCTGCTCTTTTGGCTGCAAGGAGGAGCAGTGTCCACTAGGGCTGCCATTTCTGAGACTGAGTCCCCAGCATTGTCACCCAACTTGGCAATTTTGCTAGGAATCTCAGTAGGAGAAGTGGCCTTCCAGTTACATGGCTCCTCCTGCTGATCCAGTACACCAACCTCAACATTTAGCCCACTAACTGTTGCTCATTGAGAAGCAAACTCCTCTCATGATTGTCAATTGCCCTCAGTGTTGCATCTAAATTGCGAGCTCCCAGAGTAGCAACATGCTCACATCTGTCACAGCAGTATTCACCCCTGACCTCATGTAGTGCTAGTGAAATTTGTGACTATTTGATGTCATAATTTCCATTTCTTGTATATTAACCCCTTCAGGACCCGGGTTTTTTTTTTTGTGACACGTTCATTTTTCCCTCCTCGCCTTCTGAAAGCCATAACTTCTTTATTTTTCCACCTACACATGAGGGCTTTTATTTTGCGGAACAAGATTTACTTTCTAATGGTGTTATTCACTATACTATAGATTATACTGGGAAACCGCAAAAAAATTCCAAGTGGGACAAATTGTGAAAAAAAAATTGATTTTCGCCAGTGTTTGCGGGGGTTTGCTTTTACGGCGTTCAATCTTTGGTAAATATAATTTTGCTATATGTATTCTTTTAGGTTGTTTTCGCATCCCCGGGAATACCAAACATGTAGGGTTTCCGTTTATGTTTTGGTACCGTAAAAAAATTCCAAACATTTTCTATTTTTGAAATTTGCGCCACTGCGCCATTTGTGCGACCAATAACTTTTTTGTTACTAACACCTACGGCGTCATTTGGGGGCTTTTCTGCGGGATGAAACTTTTTTATCGCTCTTTTGGAATGCTTGCGACTTTTTTGTCTTTTTTTCCATTTTTTGGGGTGGTAAAATTCCAAAAAACGCAATTTTGGCTTTGGGAATTTTTTTTTTTACGGTGTTCAGCGTAGGGGATAAATGATTTTTATTTTTTTAGATGGGTTTTTTGGGACGCGGCGATCCAAAATTGTAATTTTTTTATTATTTTAATATTTTATTTGTAAATGGGGAAAGGGGGTGATTTGAAAATTTTAAACTTTTTTTTTTTTTTGAATTTAAAACTTTTTTAATTTTTTTTTTTTTTCGTAACATTTATCCCTCTATGGTGCTTAACCACTAGGGGGGCGTTGTTATTTTCAACTTAATGCATTGCTTGTCCAATGCTTAGGGTGTACAAAGTTGGGGGTTTCCCCACTTCTGTTGCGGCGGAAATGGGGGGAAACCGGCCAGGGTAAGTGACGGGGGCCTTCACAAAAGGCTCCCCCCCCAAGCCCCGGGGTCGATCGGGCAGCATAGCGCGCTGTGCCGATCACCGCACCCATTGGTGCGGGACCGATGGCGAATTTAGCGCCCCGGCCATCTTTGCCCGGTTCTGATGGGTAAAACAGGCCAGGGGGGAGCCACCCCGCCGCTGTTACTGCCGGGTGTTTGCGGGATATGCGCGGGGGGGGGCACGGCGCGATCCCCCGCAAAACCCCTGAGCCCCTGGGGCGTACTCATACGTCCAGGGTCGTGAAGGGGTTAAACTAATTAAATTTCCATTGTTTTTATCCAAGTTTAACACACGGATTGCATACCCCTGTTTAGCTGTAACCTCCGACATAGTTGCTTTTAAATTTACGATAGTGATGAGCGATTACGTTACTATCGTCACGGGGATAGTCGAAATTTTGGAATTAAAAGCGATATCCGATAGTCATAATAATTTACGATGCCATTAAAAATCATGGGAGAGGAAAAAGCACCTTCATTATTACACCCAAACAAGGTGGGAAGCTGAAAATTAAAATCCCCAACAGTCAAATGGATACGTGCAATCTTAGGCAACACACTTAGGTTATAAAAGCCACAGAAAAAACTCGCAGACCATTCCTACCCTGTTTTACCCGCCTGACCCTTAAACCTGCATCACCCACAAATTTTAAAATGCCGAAGGCAGTATGTTTTGAACCATCATGTTTTCTTGAACTTGGGCATTGACTATTTCCCGTCCTAGAACGCAGCATGGCCCCCAAAACCCGCATGACCCCCACATTTAAAAAGTGCCGCAAAAGGATCTTTCAACCCCCATTTTGTTGAACTGGGGCATTGATATACCTGTCCGGGCCACACATGAGCCCCAAACCTGCAGACCCCCAGATTAAAAAAGTCCGGAAATAGGAGTCTTTTAAAAAACCTTTTAGTTGAAATCGAATTAAATACGGCTCGGACTGGGCCGCGGGGGACCGGGGATCCCCCCGGGGGGCCCCCCCGAGCCGGGGGGGCCCGGGGGCAGTGCCGTCGCCCCCGGGGCCCCGGCCACGCATCCGGTCACTGGACGCCCGGGACCCGCGTTCCGAGGCCCCGAGAACAGCCCCGGGGGTCGGGGACTAAGTCCCCGACTCCCGGGGGTGCGCGGGTGTCAGCGGAGCACAGCGCCCTAGCGCTGCGCTCCAATGCCCCCGGGAGGCTGAACGCATTAGGCCCTTTAGCCTGCCGGGCCGGCCCCTCTGGTGACGTGGGGCGCGGTGACGTACTTTCACCGCGCCGCCTATGAGGACGCCAGTAGGAGCCGGCGGGGGTCGAACCCGGGCCGAGGGC
>JAODAL010032410.1:0-46967 GCA_025379985.1 Phyllomedusa bahiana
CGCGGCGCGGGGGAGGGCGAACCCCCTCCCCAATCCAGTTAGGAAAAAGCATATAGTAACAGAAAACACAGAGCCCCAGCGCCAGGTATCAGACCCCAGCTACATGGGGGCAGCAGTCTCCAGCAGCATTTCCCTGCTCAGGGCTCCAACAATATGGCTGCCAGGGCTCCAGGTGACAGGATGCTGCAGGGCTCCAACAATATGGCTGCCGGGGCTCCAGGTGACAGGATGCTGCAGGGCTCCAACAATATGGCTGCCGGGGCTCCAGGTGACAGCTCGAGCCGCAGGCACAGACTACTCGCGTGGAGTTGGACGCAGCCTCTGGGTTACAAGAGGTAAATGTGGCAGCCGCTATCTCTGGAAGACAGAACCTTGGCTCGTGGTGACACGGACGTAGGTGGCAAAAATCAGAGGTCTGTGCCGCTACTGCACGGATCACAAAAAAAAAAATCTTTGGCGTCTGTGACTAACCCCTTCCGAACCCGCCAAGGGTCATCAGCAGAGGTCAATGTAATGTTGTGCGCTGCCCCTGAGCTCGGGGTGAGCAAAGTGTTAAAAATGGTGAAATGGGTAGGACAGAAATGTGCGGCTGGGAGTTGTTGGCGGCGGGCACTGGTTGGCACACGTCCGATGAGATGCAGGAAGCATTGGCTCCCATCACTCTCCTCAGTCTTATTATCTCCAGCCGGTGAGAGGGTGGAGTGCGGGGACAGGAGGGGGTGGAGGGTGTCCCATGCCCGGTAAGGACAGTGCTGCCATCCTCCCCGATTCTACGCGCCCACAGTCTCTGACTAGAACGGAGACCGCACTCCATATTGCACTTCCCTCGTAGCGAGTGTCGCAGTCAGGCCTAGCACTCCAGGGTGGCGCCGAACGTCTTGCGGCAGTCCAGGGCTTTGACGCTGGGGAGCTGAGCCCGACGCCTGCGCAGTTCTTCTTTACCCAAGGAGCTTCCCAGTTTCTTACAGGCCGTCTTGTATCTGCTGTCAAACGCAGCTGCAGGAAGGGGGAGAGAAGGGGTTAGTGACCGGATATAATGGGAATGATGGAGGAAGGGGCAAAGATCCCAGCATGTCTACTATCCACTAATTCAGAGGGTCCTGGGGCAGGGAAGGGGTTAGTTACCGGATATAATGGGAATCTATGGAGGAAGGGGCAAAGATGCCCCCAGGTCTACTATCCACTAATTCAGAGGGCCCTGGGGCAGGGAAGGGGGTACAAGCTGTATGGACAGGACACCTGAATCCAGCCACAGGTGAACTTGTATGTTTCTTACCCAATGAGGTCAGACATGACTAATCAAAGGGCAGGGAGCACCTTTAATCCATCACTTGCACCCCAGGACCCCCTGCGGATCGCCGCCATGTCATGCACCACTTATCCAACAGGATGCTACAGCAAACACGGACACCAGCATGGGGCACGAGAAGAATACAGCCTATAGGGCACAGCGCTCTACTCTATGTTTGGCTAGATCACTTAGGATATAACCCTACAAGACGTCTCATAGTGGACGGCTCTCAAAGCAAATGGGCCTCTAGCAATGAATGGGAGAGAAAATAGGTGAACCCTTTGGATTTCTGCACTGCTTACTTATACAAAATGTCTGACTGTATCACAATTACAGAGACGCACACTGTATGGGATAACACAGACACCACATCCACAGTGCAGGGGGAAAAAATAAGTGAACCCTTGAATTTAATAGCCCATCTAGAAGCACTCGCCTTCACCAAATGTCTCCTGCAGTCACTAGTGGTATGTTTGCAACGAGGAGGCATTTTAGACCCTTCCTCCATGTTGCAGTTCTTCACCATTTCACCATGTCCCGTGTGCAGCGCCCTCCGCAGGTCACAGCATCGCCTCAGGGTTAGGTCAGGACACCTTTTCCAAAACACAAGTCTTCTGTTTCCACCAATCTCTAGTCATCTCCTTGTAGCTTCAGGTCATGGATTGTGGCCCTCAAACGCCTCTGACATCTAGGCCCAAAGTAGCCCCAAACCACGATGCCCCATCCACTGCGCTTTACAGATGGAGGTGGTTTTGGGCTCCTCATTGTGCTGTAATGTTCTACTTTCGTCTCCACCCGCACATCTCCTGGCAGCATGGTGGGACAGCCGGGTGTGTCGGGTGAGAGGAGACGAGCCACCATGTTCTACTTGCCAGCAGCCGCTTCCTTTGGGGGGTGGAGGGGTCTGCTGTTCCCTTTGGGGGTCTTTCTTCTTTCAGGATTGCCCCTTGGGCTCTTGGAGAGTTCTCGCCAGAACGTCTGGATTTCCTCTATGTGTGGACAACATGGCCATACTGTTCTGCAGCTTTTGTGCCTATAACTCATCTTCTGGAGCGGTCTGCAGCGGGACCTGGTTCACACTGTTCTTTCGTAAGGAGAACAGATTGGTCAGTGGCCAGGCCTTGTGTGGCCTTATTTAAAGGGGTTTTCTCACTACAAAGATTAGCTTCCAACATGAAGGGACAGGTAATCGAAAACTTTTTCTAAATACATTGGTCAATACATTTTACTCCGGTCATGAGATAAGAGACTTTTTATCACCTCTGCGTACACACAGGCTTCTATGGTTACCTGACCATAACTCTGTTATCCGATTAGGGTCAAGAGCAGCGAGTGACGTCATCATGGACGGCCCGATCTCACTCCCTCAGTCCGGAGCAAACTACCTCTAATAAGATTGCAGATAAACAGTTGTTTTCAGTCCTCACAGCACATGCACCTATTGTTTACTGAAGATTAGCTCTCCTGCATTGTAACAGCTCAGCTAGTTACAGAGAGTCTTAATATGCTAATCACTGCTGTAGAACCACCCACAGCATGAAGAGATAGCGCAAGTGTAAAACTGTGTGGTGATAAAAGCCCCTGTGACCCCGGCAATGCCAATCTCCTCTCCTTACTTGAAACACCCCTGCCAATTATCCCCTGGAGAATAACACAAGGGTTCACATACTTTTTCTCCATGCACGGTGGATGTTCGCCGTGGGCAGTACAACTATCTACCTGTTACTGGTCACAGTGTGTTTCTCTAGAATTGTGACAACACAGAAGACAGGGAATACCAAAGGGTTCGATAAAAACATCCTCTAACCCCGGCTATGCGTTACCCAAAGGAAGGTGTCCCCCTCAGATGCTGGAGAAGTAGTCGTCACTGCCCCTTCATGGTGGGAGGAGCAGTGACAACAGAGCTGGAGCAGGAAGCGGGAGGTTCTGGGATCGATGGCCGGACGAACGGAGAGGCGACTCACGAAGGTGACGAACCCCCAGCATCACTTACCGACATCCATGTGCTCTCTCCCCAGGGCCGCCATGGTCAAGAGCAACATCTCCCTGTAGATCCCCCTGCAGGAGCACAAAGGTGGATACAAGTTGGTGGGGTTCTGCTCGGAGTACAAGCATAGTCCAGACTATGACAGGAATCCTCAAACTGCGGCCCTCCAGCTATTGGGGAACTACAACCCCCATCATGCATTTCTATAATCTATAACATGAATGATGGGAGTTGTAGTTTCCCAACAGCTGGAGGGCCGCTGTTTGGGGATGCCTGCTCTGTGAGGACGCACCTCTGGATGATCTGCGGAGGGGAGTTCTGCTCCTGGAGGACATTTAATAGCAACGAGATTGCTTTATGGACCTCAAAGAGTCCGATGAAATTCAGGATCTTCTCCAGGAACTCCAGGGTGAAGGGGTGAGAGTGGGAGCGCCAGCCGTGCAGCTGGTTTGGGAGGTTTCCTGTGAAGGGCACACAAGATGTTTAAGTTCGTGGTAACCTGACCACCAGATGGCAGTGTTTCTTTATAAACCGTGCCATTCCCAGCACTAGCAGGTACATGCCCTCATCAGTATGACACCATTACTTACTGTGAAGCTTCCACAGTGCATACATGGGCGGCCAGCGGTCAGGACCCTGCACCAGCACATCCCATAATAAGCGGACTCTGACATATGGATTCTCTGTGACCTGCAGGGCAGAAAGATCCGCTCAGGAACGCCTCGTTTAGGGTTCGCCCTTTACATTTTCCCCCCTCTGAGCTGCTTTTTTTTTTTTACTGGAGATGTATAGCACAGCCATCCCCCTACCATTAATTACCAACCTCCCGCCCCTCAGAAGCCAGCGCCCACCTGTGCAGACTGCTGTACATGCTTCGATGCCAGAACCAGCTGCAGGAGATTGCTGGGCAGCGCCAGGCGCTGGAAGTACCAGACCAGGTTCCAGTAGATGATGGGATGACTGTCCACCAGCTCTGGCTGGGAGAGGAAGTCGCCGCCCTCGTTCTCTAGCAGGCTCTCCAGCTCTTTACGGAGGACCAGGGGGCACAGATAGGCCACCGTCACCATCTCCGAGTTCACATCGCTGGTGCTGTGCTGATGGGAGAAGAGGGAAACAGAATAGGAAAAACCGAACCCACAGCCTGGCGCCTCCTCAATGGCCACATCCCTCTACTGTACCTGGACATCAGGGAAACCATTACACGGAGCTCGCGAGCCATCATCATCCAGCACCAGACACTGGTAACGGTCACTTAGAACAGGTCCGCGGCTCCCAGCGCCTCCATCCGGGGACGTCTCCGATGGGTCATCAGTGCTGCAAAAACAGCAGGGGAGAGTGCTTAATGCTGCAACTACTTAAAGGGGTGTTCAGACCTTAGGATAAGCCACCTCTGCGCCCCGCAATTATCTGGCCCCCGAAAGGGTCAGCTCTAAATGAAGAACCCAGTACAGGGGAGCACTGTGTTCTCCATTCTCTTATATGGGAGTTCCCAGTACAGGGGAGCGCTGTGTTCTCCATTCTCTTATATGGGAGTTCCCAGTACAGGGGAGCGCTGTGTTCTCCATTCTCTTATATGGGAGTTTTCCCAGTACAGGGGAGAGCTGTGTTCTCCATTCTCTTATGGGAGTCCCATACAGGGAGCGCTGTGTTCCCATTCTGTTTCTATGGGAGCTCCCAGTACAGGGGAGCGCTGTGTTTCTCCATTCTCCTCTATGGGAGTTCCCAGTACAGGGCAGCGCTATGTTCTTCATTCTGTGCTATGGGAGTCCCCAGTACAGGGGGGCCCTGTGTTCTCCGTTCTCCTCTATGTGAGTTCCCAGTACAGGGGAGCGCTGTGTTCTCCATTTTGTTCTATGGGAGTTCCCAGTACAGGGAGCGCTGTGTTCTCCATTCTGCTTCTATGGGAGTTCCCAGTACAGGGCAGCGCTGTGTTTCTCCATTCTGTTCTATGGGAGCTCCCAGTACAGGGGAGCACTGTGCTCTCCATTCCCTTCTATGGGAGCTCCCAGTACAGGGGGGCACTGTGTTCTCCATTCTCCTCTATGGGAGTTCCCAGTACAGGGGAGCGCTGTGTTCTCCATTCTGTTCTATGGGAGTTCCCAGTACAGGGGAGCGCTGTGTTCTCCATTCTGTTCTATGGGAGTCCCAGTACAAGGCAGCGCTGTGTTCTCCATTCTGTTCTATGAGTGTTCCCAGTACAGGGGAGCGCGGAGTTCTCCATTCTGTTCTATGGGAGTTCCCAGTACAGGGAGCGCTGTGTTCTCCATTCTGTTCTATGGGAGTTCCCAGTACAGGGGAGCGCTGTGTTCTCCATTCTGTTCTATGGGAGTTCCCAGTACAGGGGAGCGCTGTGTTCTCCATTCTGTTCTATGGGAGTTCCCAGTACAGGGGAGCAGTATGTTCAGCCATACTGAAAACTCCCCTTGACCAGAATGGAGAGTCGTGCATAAGCGCGATCAGCTCTACATTCTAAGCCAATACTTTCACAGACATTTTACTAAGATAAGTGTGGGGCCCAGACGTTAGATCTGCACCTATCACACTTTGATGGCCTATCCTATGACATATCATCAAAGTCTATGGTGGGAACGCCCCTTTACTGGGGTCTTCTACTGATAACATCCCAACCAAGTCCTAGCTCACAGATCCACAATCATCTCCCCCCAGTAAGGTCTTCAAGTCATAAGAAATGAAATGGAATTGACCCTGAAGACCCCAATTTAAGTCTGGTCAGAGCACTACACCCGTATCAGGGTGTCGCCCTCACCTACGCTGTCTCTGCAGGTCCGTGATCTTGATGTTGAGGAACGGCACAAAGTGTTGTCCACAGAACGTACACACAGTCTTCAGGTTAGAGTCATCTGAGGTCCAGCCAGCCATGATGTCCTCATCGTAGATCAGGGAGAGGCAAGCTGGACACATGGAGCAGCTGGAGAGCAGGACCTGAGGGCAATTCAATACACGGACTGAGCTACCCAGTACTGTACATAGTCCCTGGCTGCTGGATGGGGGTTATGGACAGGCGGGATTTGATACCCACCTCCACCGCCGGGACATCCTGGCCTCCATCTAATAGACGCTCAGTGGATTTATGAATTGCAAAGTTGCAGACTGACGTGTCTGAGGAGTCGGCCTCACTTCCCAAGGACACCGAGCTCTGGAAGAAAGAGTGACCAAGGCTGAGGAAGGCTTCCAGTCATGTAGGGAGAGTGACCTCACATGATCATGACACACTGTAACGACAACTCCAAGCAGCACTGCAGCAGCGTCTCACCTCAGAGGCAGTGGACTCGGGTCTCCTGGAGCTTTCCCTCTGACCTCTCCAACCATGGTGCTGCTCAAACACTAGCGGGGACGGGGTCTCAGACATGCTCCCAGTCTTCCTCAGCAGTGAGGTCCTGGACGGCTTCCTGGAGGGAGTGAGCAGCTGCTGGATCTTCCCGGCGAGGCTCCGTCTCCTCACCCCGTCCCTGGAGGTGCTGCTGCTCTTGCTGGTGAGGGCTTCTGAGGAGCTTTCCGTCAAGACCAGCTCAGAGTCGTCCGATGTGACTGTCCCGCCGCTGCCTGTGCCGTCCGTGGCGAAGCTGATGTTGGATAAGCTGCCGTTTTCTGAGGGTCCGAGTATCAGCGGGGTCCCACAGGTTCGTCTGAGTGACCCACTTAGTGAAGGGCTGACGTCCGGACCACTGCTGCCCCGCTCAATGTCCGAATCCTCCAGCACTATGGAAAAAACCAACATCATAGACTGCTACAGGATTAAAGGAACACTCTAACCAGACTTCTTCATTCAACTGAATAAGGTGGTCACAGCGGATCACGTTACTAGATATTGTCCCATAATGCATTGTGCCAGGACGGTCTATAGCAGGGGTTCCCAAACTCCAGTCCTCAAGCCCCACTGACAGGTCATGTTTTCAGGATCTCCCACAGAATGCACTGATAATAATGACATCGCCTGTGCGGCATAACGGCATCGCCTGTGCGGCATAACGGCATCGCCTGTGCGGCATAAAGGCATCGCCTGTGCGGCATACGGCCTCGTGCGGCATAACGGCATCGCCTGTGCGGCATAACGGCATCGCCTGTGCGGCATAACGGCATCGCCTGTGCGGCATAACGGCATCGCCTGTGCGGCATAACGGCATCGCCTGTGCGGCATAACGGCATCGCCTGTGCGGCATAACGGCATCGCCTGTGCGGCATAACGGCATCGCCTGTGCGGCATAACGGCATCGCCTGTGCGGCATAACGGCATCGCCTGTGCGGCATAACGGCATCGCCTGTGCGGCATAACGGCATCGCCTGTGCGGCATAACGGCATCGCCTGTGCGGCATAACGGCATCGCCTGTGCGGCATAAGGACATCGCCTGTGCGGCATAAGGACATCGCCTGTGCGGCATAACGGCATCGCCTGTGCGGCATAATGGCATCCCCTGTGCGGCATAATGACATCACCTGTGCGGCATAATGACATCACCTGTGCGGCATAATGACATCACCTTTGTGGCATAATTACATCACCTGTGCAATGCTAAGGAAAGCCAGAAAACATGACCCCTTGGTGGGGCATGAGGACTGGAGTTTGGGACCCCCTTTTCCATAGCCTGACCCTGTTACTTACAGTGCGTCACTCCCATGTCCAGCATGCAGCCCTCACTCTGGGTACAGCCAACGCTCCAGCTCTTCACCAGCTTCCCTGGCACGGTGTCCTCAGGACCCAGGCTTGTGTGTCCGGCCCAGGTGGTCTGCCGCAGCAGGTTCAGCCGTGGTGGCAGGTCACCCGAGCAGCTGTTGTGTTTCCAGCGGTCTGCAGGCAGTGTAGAGGGAAAACCCGGTTATATCCCCAATGTAAGCTATAGGGGCAGTGATGTCACTTCTGTATAATGGCCAGCCCTCCACAACGTAACACAAGCACCAGGATGTCTCGTCATGTCGTAGAGACATCAGGAGGACTTGGGAGCCATCAGGTCGTTCTAGTGATGGGTGGGGGTCTTAGTGCCTGGATCTCCACCAACAAGGTCTCCAGACATCTCAGTGACAAATAATACAGCCCCCCCCCCCTCCCCACAGAGGAAGAGCCCCGGCTTTATTACTTCATGACTAATCCTATCTAAGATGTGGACACTGTAATATCTGCAGGTTCTGCTCCAGGACACGTCCCTCACACATGGAAGGAGATGAGACTGGAAGATGTTTCTCCAGACCAAGGAAAGAAGGAATTATGGAATCACCAATAAGAAATCCTCAAATATTCAACATCAGCAGCTTTCAGGCAGAGCAGGGGGGGAGGACGGGGTCACACAATGGAGATTGCCATGGAGCAGTTACTTAATTTCCTCCATGAATTTCCCACTAGACTAAAGGTCTGGACTACGGCAGCCATGTTCCTTCAGACGTAGATCGTAGATGATGGAAGGAGAAGGGTCCACAATGTCTGAGCCTCGCTGTGCACTGACTGCTGAGCACTGACTGCATCTCCCCTCCCAATGTCTGAGCCTCGCTGTGCACTGACTGCTGAGCACTGACTGCATCTCCCCTCCCAATGCCTGAGCCTCGCTGTGCACGACGCTGAGCTCATGATGCATCTCCCCTCCCAATGTCCTGAGCCTCGCTGTGCACTGACATGCTGAGCTCCGACTGCATCTCTCCTTCCCAATGTCTGAGCCTCGCTGTGCACTGACTGCTGAGCACTGGACAGCATCTCCCCCTCCCAATGTCTGAGCCTCGCTGTGCACTGACTGGCTGAGCTCATGACTGCATCTCCCTCCCAATGCTGAGCCTCGCTGTGCACTGACTGCTGAGCACTGACTGCATCTCCCCTCCCAATGTCTGAGCCTCGCTGTGCACTGACTGCTGAGCACTGACTGCATCTCCCCTCCCAATGTCTGAGCCTCGCTGCACGACTGCTCCCTCTATGTCTGAGCCTCGCTGGCACAGACTGCTGAGCATGATGCATCTCCCCTCCAAATGTCTGAGCCTCGCTGTGCACTACTCTGACATGCTGCATCTCCCCTCCCAATGTCTTGAGCCTCGCTGTGCACTGACTGCTGACTCATGATGCATCTCCCCTCCCAATGTCCTGAGCCTCGCTGTGCACTTACTGCTGAGCACTGACTGCATCTCCCCTCCCAATGTCTGAGCCTCGCTGTGCACTGACTGCTGAGCTCATGACTGCATATAACCACCCAATGTCTGAGCCTCGCTGTGCACTGACTGCTGAGCTCAGATGTCATCTCCCTCCCAATGTCTGAGCCTCGCTTGTGCACTGACATGCTGAGCCCACTGACTGATCTCCCCTCCCATGTTCTGAGCCTCGTTGTGCACTGACTGCTGAGCCATGATGCATCTCCCCTCCCAATGTCTGAGCCTCGCTAGTGCATGACATGCTGAGCACTGGATGCATCTCCCCTCCCAATGTCTGAGCCTCGCTGTGCACTGACTGCTGAGCTCATGATGCATCTCCCCTCCCAATGTCTGAGCCTCGCTGTGCACTGACTGCTGATCACTGACTGCACCTCCCCTCCCAATGTCTGAGCCTCGCTGTGCACTGACTGCACCTCCCCCAATTGATCGCTCACTCTCCTCCCCTCCAATGTCTGAGCCTCGCGTGCACGCCTGAGCACTGACTGCATCTCCCCTTCCAATGTCTGAGCCTCGCTGTGCACTGACTGCTGAGCTCATGATGCATCTCCCCTCCCAATGTCTGAGCCTCGCTGTGCATGACTGCTACTCATGCTGCAAGCCTCCTCCCCTAATCGCTGAGCCTCGCTGTGCACTGACTGCTGAGCCCTGACTGCATTTCCCACCCCCCCCCCTAATGTCTGAGTCTCGCTGTGCACTGACTGCATCTCCCCTCCCAATGTCTGAGCCTCGCTGTGCACTGACTGCTGAGCTCATGATGCATCTCCCCTCCCAATGTCTGAGCCTCGCTGTGCACTGACCTCCCCTCCCAATGTCTGAGCCTTGCTGTGCACGGACTGCTGAGCTCATGATACATCTCCCCTCCCAATGTCTGAGCCTCGCTGCGCACTGACTGCTGAGCTCATGATGCATCTCCCCTTCCCAATGTCCTGAGCCTCGCTGTGCACTGACTGCTGAGCTCATGATGCATCTACCCTCCCAATGTCTTAGCCTCGCTGTGCACTGACTGCTGAGCCATGAATGCATCTCCCCTCCCAATGCCTGAGCCTGTGCACTGATGCAAGCTCTGCTGCATCTCCCCTCCCAATGCCTGAGCCTCGCTGTGCACTGACTGCTGAGCACTGACTGCATCTCCCCTCCCAATGTCTGAGCCTCGCTGTGCACTGACTGCTGAGCACATCTCCCCTCCCAATGTCTGAGCCTCGCTGTGCACTGACTGCTGAGCTCATGATGCATCTCCCCTCCAATGTCTGAGCCTCGCTGTGCACTGACTGCTGAGCTCATGATGCATCTCCCCTCCCAATGTCTGAGCCTCGCTGTGCACTGACTGCTGAGCTCATGATGCATCTCCCCTCCCAATGTCTGAGCCTCGCTGTGCACTGACTGCATCTCCCCTCCCAATGTCTGAGCCTCGCTGTGCACTGACTGCTGAGCTCATGATGCATCTCCCCTCCCAATGTCTGAGCCACGCTGTGCACAGACTGCAACTCCCTCCCGATGTCTAGCTGCATCCGTGCATCTCTGCATCCTCCCCTCGCCAATGTCTGAGCCTCGCTGTGCACTGACTGCTGAGCACTGACTGCATCTCCCCTCCCAATGTCTGAGCCTCGCTGTGCACTGACTGCTGAGCACTGACTGCATCTCCCCTCCCAATGTCTGAGCCTCGCTGTGCACTGACTGCTGAGCACTGACTGCATCTCCCCTCGCAATGTCTGAGCCTCGCTGTGCACTGACTGCTGAGCTCATGATGCATCTCTCCCTCCCCCAGTGTCTGACCTCGTTGTGCACTGACTGCTGAGCCATGATGCATCTCCCCGTCCCAATGTCTGAGCTCTCGCTGTTGCAACTGCGAGCCGATGCATCTCCCCTCACCAATGTCTGAGCCTTGTGTGCACTGACTGCTGACCATGATGCATATCCCCTACCAATGTCTGAGCCTCGCTGTGCACTGACTGCTGAGCTAATGATGCACTCCCCCCCAATGTCTGAAACCTCCTTTGCACTGACTGCTGAGCTCATGATGCACCCCCCACCCAATGTCTGAGCCTCGCTGTGCACTGACTGCTGAGCATGAATGCACTCCCCCCCAATTCTGAGCCTCGCTGTGCACGGACTGCTGAGCTCATGATCATCTCTCCTCCCAATCTAGTCCGTGAGACTGCTGAGCCTGATGCATCTCCCCCCCCAATGCCTGAGCCTCCTGTGCACTGACTGCTGAGCTCATGATGCATCTCCCCTCCCAATGTTTCCTGAGGCCTCGCTTCCCCCAACGGGGCCTAGCTTCATGGCTGCATCTCCCCTCCCAAAGTCTGAGCCTCGCTGTGCACTGACTGCTGAGCATGCTCATCTCCCCCCCAACGTCTGATCCTCGCTGTGCATGGACTGCTGAGCTCATGCTTCATCTCCCCTCCCAATGTCTGAGCCTCGCTGTGCACTGACTGCTGAGCTCATGTTGCTTCTCCCCTCCCAATGTCTGAGCCTCGCTGTGCACTGACTGCATCCCCCCCCCCAATGTCTGACCTTGCTGTGCACCGACTGCTGAGCTCATGATGCTCTCCCCCCCAATGTCTGAGCCTCGCTGTGCACTGACTGCTGAGCTCTGGTACATCTCCCCTTCCCCCCAAGTCTGAGCCTCGCTGTGCACTGACTGCTGAGCCCCTGCTCACTTCCCTCCCAATGTCTGAGCCTTTGCTGTGCACGGGCTGCTGAGCCCATGATGCATCTCCCCTCCCAATGCCCGAGCCCACTGGCACTGACTGCATCTCCCCTCCCAATGTCTGAGCCTCGTGTGCACTGACTGCTGAGCCCCCTGATGCATCTCCCCTCCCAATGCTGAGCCTCCTGTGCACGACTGCTGAGCCCAAAGTGCATCTCCCCTCCCAATGTCTGAGCCTCGCTGTGCACTGACTGCTGAGCTCAGATGCATCTCCCCTCCCAATGTCTGAGCCTCGCTGTGCACTGACTGTGAGCTCATGATGCATCTCCCCCCCCAATGTCTGAGCCCGCTGTGCACTGACTGCTGAGCTCATGATCATCTCCCCTCCCAATGTCTGAGCCTCGCTGTGCACTGGCTGCCCAAACTCCCTCCCAATGTCTGAGCCCCGCTGTCACTGACTGCTGAGCTCATGATGCATCTCCCTCCCAAAGTCTGAGCCTCGCTGTGCACCCGACTGCGACTATCTCTCCCCCCCCAATGTTTTGGCCCGCTGTGCACTCTGACCTGGGATCTCCCCTCCCAATGTCTGAGCCTCCTGTGCACTGACTGCATCTCCCTCCCCCCCAAAGTCTGAGCCAGCTGTGCACTGACTGCTGAGCCCATGATCCCAAATCCCCTCCCAATGCCCGAGCCTCGCTGTGCACTGACGTGAGCACTGATGCATCTCCCCTCCCAATGTCTGAGCCCCGCTGTGCACTGACTGCGAGCTCATGAGCATCTCCCCTCCCAGTGTCTGAGCCTGTGTGAACTGACGCTAGAGCCCATGATGCATCTCCCCTCCCAAATGTCTGAGCCTCGCTGTGCAAGCGGACTGGCCCTCTCCCCTCCCAATGTCTGCGCCTCGGTGTGCACTGACTGCTGAGCCCTGATGCACTCCCCTTCCCCAAGGCCCGATCCCCCGCTGTGCACTGACTGCGACCCTCCCCCTTCCAATGTCTGAGCCTCGCTGTGCACTGACTGCACCTCCCCTTCCAATGTCTGAGCCTCGCTGTGCACTGACTGCTGAGCTCATGTATATTCTCCCCCCCCCAATCCTGAGCCTCCCGCTGTGGCACTGACTGCACCCCCCCTTCCCCAAAGTCTGAGCCTCCCTGTGCACTGACTGCACAAGCCTCCCCCTTCCAATTTCTAAGCCTCGCTGTGCACTGACTGCCCCCTCCAATGACCCTTCCATCCCCCCCTTCCCCAAGTCTGAGCCTCGCTGTGCACTGACTGCTGACTCATGATGCACCTCCCCTCCCCAAAGTCCCGAGCCCTCCTGCTGTGCAATGACTGCATCCCCCCCCCAATGTCCCGAGCCTCGCTTGCACGACTGCTGAGCATGGCTTGCATCTCCCCTCCCAATGTCTGAGCCTCGCTGTGCACTGACTGCACCTCCCCTTCCAATGTCTGAGCCTCGCTGTGCACTGACGGCTGAGCTCATGACTGCATTTCCTCTGCCCCGTTACCTGCAGCCCCAGATCATAGATGATGGAAAAGTGGTTGTATCTCCTGCGTCATCCTAATAGGTTTCATTACAACCAGTTCCAGGAGATGCTGGGTGATGTCCCTCTCCTCCATGATGGTGTCTCTTTTGTGCACACCACCTTCCCTCCAGTTTCTGTTGCCGCTTCTCGTTTTCTATATGTACAACCCACTTCATCCAGTGACTTCTTGCACTGCTGTCCCCGACAATGAGCCGTTTCTGCCATTTGTTCTTCTGGACCAAGCATCCTCAAACTGCGGCCCTACATCTCCCATCATTCCCACTGTTATAGATTATATAAATGCATGATGGGAGTTGTAGTTTCCCAACAGCTGGAGGGCCGCAGTTTGAGGACGTCTGCTCTGGACATTCTCCAGGCAAGTTGCTGGGAGTTCTCTCCTGACCCTGTGACGTCGTCTTCGCTCTCCCCAGATGGTCTCCAGATCTTCCCACTTGTGCTGTATTTCTCACGGAGCTGATTGGGAACAACCAGTATCTCCTGCCGCACTCCCTGTTGGATGGAGCTGTCGGATCTTTTCCAGTGGTGCAAGCTTTCTTGTTGGCACCGTGTTTTCTTACAGTCGAGTGCACGGCTCAGTACAATCTGGGTTTTGTGCATTTGCTATGAAGTAATAAAGCTGGGTGTCCAGCCTGTAATTATGGGGTTTTTATTTTTTTTGTCGGTGGTAATAGGTATTTGTGCACAGAATGTACGGTTCGGTAACGTTACACGGGGTTGATTGTGTGCGTTTCTCACCTCTTGACTTGTTTTTTGACATGTCCTGAGTCTGTGGAGGAGTCTCAGACCCCAGGTGTTTGTGCCGGAGGGGCTGGCGGAACTGGGCGGCTCCCAGAACCACGTTCCTCAGTTTGGCCCACCGGAGCCTTCCACTCTGACTGCTGGACGGCCACTTGCTCTCCAGCACGGCCTGTAGGGGAAAGAAAGCAGTCAGTACACAAATGGAGCCACACATGCTGGATGTCTTCCCAAGACCCCCACAGCTCACTTTATTGTAATATCCATACGTTATGGCATTTGGGACGATCCCCGCTTTCCTCATTTCCAGCATTACTCGCACGGCTAGCACCGGCTCTCCATACTGACCGCACAGCTGCATCAGGATGCGGTAACACACCTGCACCGAGAGACAAAGACACTGAACCTAGGAATACAGACAGGAGGGTGCAACAGACAGACAGCCCGAAACTGAGGGATTAGCCCCATCCACAGCTTTGGGCTGAGGCAAATTCTGCATGATATTCATTTTGTGCAATAAAACACACCTGCAAGAAACAATCTGAAGTGTCCCCCAGATATGTATGTGAATACGCATCAACGGGGGACATGGTGCATTTTTTACCCATCACACCAATTTTTTTACACAGTGCATGTAAGTGCTGAAAGCCAATCATTGTAGTGAAAAAGCCCCTTTAAAGAGGTGTTCCCATCATGCACTCCAATGGCATATCAATAGGGTATGCCATCAAAGCCTGATAGGTGCTGGCTTCTGAGTTGGGATCCGCACTTATCTCAGGAACAGGCCCCCGAAAGCAACAGCTCAGAATGGAGAGCTGATCACACTTGAGCCCGTCTCTCCATTCTAGTCTATGGGAGCTCTGAATACGGGTGAACAGAACAGAATGGAGAACACAGCGCTCCCCTGTACAGAACTCCCATAGAGGAGAATGTAGAACACAGTGCTACCCTGTACTGAACTCCCATAGAGGAGAATGGAGAGAACACAGCGCTCCCCTGTACTGAACTCCCATAGCACAGAATGGAGAACACAGCGCTCCCCTGTACTGGGAACTCCCATAGAACAGAATGGAGAACACAGCGCTCCCCTCTACCGGGAACTCCCATAGAACAGAATGGAGAACACAGCTCCCCTGTACTGGGAACTCCCATTGAGGAGAATGGAGAACACAGCGCTCCCCTGTACTGGGAACTCCCATTGAGGAGAATGGAGAACACAGCGCTCCCCTGTACTGGGAACTCCCATAGAGGAGAATGGATAACACAGCGCTCCCCTGTACAGAGAACTCCAATAGAACAGAATGGAGAACACAGCTCTCCCCTGTACTGGCAACTCCCATAGAGGAGAATGGAGAACACAGCGCTCCCCTGTACTGGGAATTCCCATAGAACAGAACGGAGAGCAAAGAGCGGTCCCCCCATTACTGGAACCTCCCATAGAACAGAATGTGGAAGCTAGAAGAAAAATGCGTCTTATCACGTCGTTCATCTATTTGAACCTCCAAAGGCACAAAGATATATATAAATAAATTTTTAATCAGATAAATCATCAGAAAAAAGCTGTAAAACCTAATAAAAACATAATGTACAAGTAAAACACTAACGACGAGTTTCTCACCGAGAGCGGCGATACCTTAGGAATTCCTCAATCACAATTCCTGAGGTATCGCCGCCCTCGGCGAGACACGCGTTGTTAGTGATTTTATGTACATATGTTTTTATTAGGTTTTACGGCTTTTTTCATGAGTATTTACTCTGATTAAAAACCTTTATTTTTAATACATTGCGCCTCTTGAAGGTTTAAATAGATGAGCGCCGGGGACTGTATTTTTCTTCTAGCTTCCACTGTTCACGCCCGCTGCCGCATCTTTTTGCTGCTTCGGAGAGGAGTTCCACGACTGCCTCTAAACTAGTCGCACAACTTGATCAGGTGAGCCTGTACCTTATTACTGTACTCTACTAATCATTAGTAGACGGACTTACTTCACTATAAGGCTAGGTTCACACAGCTTATTTGCAGGGCGTAATTACCCCCCGCAATTACGCCGTGTGGGCGGGGCGGGAGCGGGGGAGTGAGCGGGGGGTCGGCACCTCGCCGGCCCATAGACTTGCATTACCAGCGGCGCATGTTAGCCACTAGTAAATGACCTGTCACTTATCTTCCCCCTCGTCATATTCGCCGAGCAGGGAGAGGAGACGTAATCCATAGTTCTCTATGAGAACTGTGGATTACCGTAATGACTGGGACGTATTCCAGACGTAATTTGCGCACTCCAGCGTGTAATTACAGACTGAAATTCTTCCAATTTTAAGCCGTGTGAACATGGAGCGCCCCTTCTGTTTTTTTCTTTTCTCTACATAGAACAGAATGGAGATCACAGGGCTCTCCTTTACTGGGAACTCCCATAGAACAGAATGGAGAACACAGCGCTCCCCTGTACTGGGAACTCCCATAGAGGAGAATGGAGAGACACAGGCTCCCCTGTACTGGGAACTCCCATAGAACAAAGGACACACAGCGTCCTGTACTGGGAACTCCCATAGAACAGAATGGAGAAACAAGCGCTCCCTGTCTGGAACTCCCATAGAACAGAATGGAGAACACAGCGCTCCCCTGTACTGGGGACTCCCATAGAGTTGGGCATGAGCTTAGACTATGAGACACTGATGGCATAGATATATTATGATGACTGGAGTGCCAGCGCTATGGGCTTCTCACCTCATCAGGTAAAACCACATTCTTGGTCTCCATCTGTTTCAATGCGTCGTACGCCGTCTGCAGAGCTCGCACCTTGGAGACTGTGGCCCTGACAAACGTGGGCAGGTAGATGAACCACAAGCCATAGCAGTGCCCCAGAAGGCATTTAGCCCACATTTCGGGCATAGAGGAATAGATATGAGCCACCCGCTGTGCAGACTTGATCTCCTGGATAACAGAGACAGTGTTAGGGACAGATGTAAGCACTTTACCTGGTACGTTACCCTCCTCCTCACCTGTTTGGTTCGGCGTGGTGCCGGACTGCTGGGGGCGCTGGTCTTTAATTGGCTTGGTGGTGCCATCAGAAAGTCCTGGGACAGCTCAAATAAATCTCTCTGCAGAATGGGGAAGCTTTCATACCTGAGGTGGGAGAAGCATTGGGTGGCATCAGCAGGTAAGCACCATCTCATACAGAAAGCAAAAAATGGGGTAAAAGCAGAATGTCTGACTTGTAACGAGCGATGGGTTCACTTCCACTTGGATCCATTGGTTCCTCTGCCGGCATGATGAACACTGTGTGCTCACTGCGGTGGGACTCATCCAGCTCCACTAGGTGCAGGTCCTCCATCTTATCCCCATCCACTTGGACCTAGTAAGCAGAACATGTGGAGTCTAGGTAGCAGGTTGAGACCTGAGTCTGGAGGCTGCCAGGAAAGGGAGCACTCACCTTCTCTACACAGTTGTCGAAAAACTCAAGTGAAGCGTGCCGGTCGCTGACAAAGGAGCAGTCCTCAATGAACTGCATGAACATCTGCGTCCTCACCATCTGCGAGTAGAACTTCTGGTGCGTGCGGTCCCTGGACTTCCTGAAGCCTGCAGCAACAAGTCCCGTTAGCAGGTCTGTGGCATGTGCACCTTCACTCCACCACCCCCCAAACCATCTTGTGGCCACCTACCCTCCAGGTTGAACAGGTTGCTGGAGTCCCGTGTCCCCTCTGAAGGGGCCGGTGTTATTGGTAACAGGTAGGAGCGGTAGCCCTTGCAGAGACAGGCCATGAAGCGCAGGAAGGAGGCGCGCACGTCCAACTCCAGCTGCGTGCGGCGCCCGTAGATCAGGTCGTAATCCTTCAGCAGGAATTCTAGAGACGCTTCTTCCATGGGCTTGTTATACACTGAGGAGATAAAGCCAAGAACAGGGCCCTGAGCTTCAGTCACTGCAGGAGGGGGTCGTTGGGAGGGGACGGCAGCTCCTTACTCTCATCCAGCTGCTTGTGCAGGTCACTCAGGCAGTTGCGCAGCACTTTGCAGGGTTTGCGGGGCAGCGACTGGTACGACGGGATCTTCTTCTCTTCACTCCTGGTAGAAATGCAGAAGAATGAGGAGGACTCTTAGGCTATGTTCACACGGCTCATTCACGCCGTAAATGCAGGACGGATTTTGCCCGCAATTACGGCGTGTGTACGGGGGCGGGGGGGCCATTAGCCACCGGCCCCATAGACCTTCATTATCCACGGCGCGTATCCCGCCGGGATAATGTGCATGTCAATTTCTCCCCACATTTCGTGAGCAGGGAGAGGAGATGGAATCCATAGTGCTCTATGAGAACTGTGGATTACCGTAATGACAGGGACGGATTTCAACCATATTGGAGCACAGTACGGCGCGCAATACGGACTGAAATCCGTCCCAATATAAGCCGTGTGAACATAGCCTAAGGGGATGTTCACACGGCTTATTTGGATGAGGATTTCAGAGCGTTTCCTCGCCCAAAACCACATCGAAACCTCGCCTGAAACACGCTTCTTCAGAAGAGGTTTTAGCGGCGCTTCTCGGCGAGGTTTTGGATAGCTAGGACAAAAAACGTGCCCAAAACACACTTCAAGAGATGACATGACACTTCCTTCTAAAGAAGCGTGTAAAAACCTCGTCGTGTGTAAACTACAACAAGGTTTTTTACATAGAACTAACTTAAATTAAGCTTGGGGGCTTTGGGCCGAGGAAACCTCCAAAACCATCCGACCAAAATAAGCCGCGTGAACATCCCTCAAGCACTTCGGACAGGCCCTCAGTAGTAACTAAAAATTCCTATTCCCCTTCTGACCCTCCTCCACCCTACATCAGCACTTACTGGAACAAAGTGTTGGTGTCCAGGTCCACACACAGGACGTTCTTTGTGGTGGGATCGTGAGGTCAAGAAGCTGGAATGAGTGCCCAACATGAACACGTGTAACAGGAGCACCCAGAAACGTCGAGAGCGTGAAGGGGACACATAGGGATCGTTACGGGCACTGCCACCGGAGGGGAAAGATGATCTGCAGAGACAAGAAGGGACAGCTCCAATCCACAGTTTGTCTGCCCCCGACATCCCAGCAACCCCTCACCAGTGTTACCACACACCGACACCAGGGCTTCCCCCACGCTGGTCAGCACGTCCGGCCGCTGCGAGTGGATCAGCAGCTTCTGTTCGGTGATCACGGCCAGGATAAGGTCACCACCCAGCGTTCTCCCTGGCCCAGAGTTCTGAGAAACGACACCGTGAGCTGGTCGCCACTGTAATTTATATCATAATCAGAAACTGAGAAATAATGCTTATGATCAATTCTGACTGTAACAGAGAAGATAAAACCGAGGATACGACTGTATGATACAAACCACACTATTACACTGCACTAGGAGGATACACGTAACGACGCTGTATTCACAACCCCATCAAATACACCGCACTCATGAGGAACACCTACGACCTCGATGTACAACCCACCTATTACATCTGCACTAGGAGGATACAACGTACGACTGTATGTACACCCCATCAATTACACCGGCACTAGGGAGCGATACAGTACAGCAGTAATGTACAACCACATACTTATAACACTGCACTAGGAGAGACACGTACGACTGTATGTGCAAGCCCATCTATCTACAAAACCGCAACCTATGGCAGGATAACGCCTACTGTATGTACACCACCCCATCTATTACACGCACTAGGAGGATACACGCAACGACAGTAATGTAAAACCCAGACGCATTACACTGCACTACGGAGAGTAACAGGTACGACTGAATAGCTACAACCAACCCCATCATAATTACACCGCACTAGGTAAGGAGACACTACGGACTGTCTGTACAACCCCACCTATTCACCGGCTACTAGAGGATTGCCACTGTACGACTGTATGTCCAACCCCAAACTTTTACAAACCGTCACTAAGGAGGATACCACATACGACTGTACATACAACCCCATCTATTACACCGCACTAGGAGGATACAGGTACGACTGTATGTACAACCCCACTTATTACACCGCACTAGGAGGAAGAACGCATGACCTGATTGACACAGACCCCACCATATACATATACACCGCAACTAGGAGGATACAACGTACGACTTGTAGTACACACTACCCCACCATGATTACACTAGCACTCTAGGAGACTACACGAACGCTCGTACGAACAACCCCACTTCTATTACACTGCAATCGGAGGATACACGTATGACTGTATGTACAAACCTCCATCTATACAACTGCACATAGGAGGACTACCACGTACGACGTGTATGGTACCGCAGACGACCCAAACCCATCTATTACTACTGGCACTTCCGACTCGAGCAGATGTAAAAAAAAACAACTAGAGGATACACGAACGACTGTATGTACAACCGCATCTATTACAACTGCGCACTAGAGGATACTACGTACGACTGTATGTACAACCCCACCTATTACACCGCACTAGGAGGATACAGGTACGACTGTATGTACACACCCACCTATTACACCGGCACTAGGAGGATACACGTACGACCTGTATTACAACCCCCATCTATTCACCTGCACTAGGAGGATACAGGTACACTGTATGAACAACCCCACCTTATTACAAAAACCGCCCTATGAGGATACAACAACGTACGACTGTATGTACAAAACCCACCCCTACTTACAACCGCACCATAGGATGATACACGTACGACTGTAAATGTACAACCCCATCTACTTACGGGGGGGGGTGGGGGGGGGGGGGGGGGGGGGGGGGGGGGGGGGGGGGGGGGGGGGGGGGGGGGGGGGGGGGGGGGGGGGGGGGGGGGGGAGGGTTGTCCCCAGCACTAGGAGGATACGACGTACGACTGTATGTTCACAAACCCATCTATTACATCGCACCTAGGAGCGATACACTACGACTGATATGTACAACCCATCTATTACAACCGCACTAGGAGATACACGTACGACCTGTATGTAACAAGACCCCATCTATTACACCCAAAACTCGCACTAAGATGATACACCGTAAGACTGTAATGTACACACACCAAACTATTAACCGAACTAGGAGGATACACGCTACGACTGTAAAGTAAAAACCACCATCTATTACACAACCGCACTAGGACGATCACACCGTACACTGTGATCGTAGCAACCACCCATCTTTACACCGCACTAGGAGATACACAGTACGACTGTATGTAACGGAAACACCCACCTATTAACCGCACATAGGTAGGATACACGGTAGGCGACTGTAAGAATACAACCCCATACTATTACACCTGCACTAAGGAGTGATACACGATACGTACTCGTACTGTACAACCCCATCAATACACCTCGCAACCTAGGAAGGATACACGTACAACACAAAACCGGCACCTGGTATAACAAACCATCTATACACCGCACAAGAGCGAGACACGTAACGACTGAGTATGTACATCACCACCATCATATTAACACCCCGCCCTAGAGGATAACACGTACGATTGTATTACAGACCCCCATACTATTAACACCAGCACCTAGGAGGACTACACGTGACGACTGTATGTACAATCCCCATCTATTACACTGCAAGCTAGGCATAGATTACACGTACGCCTCGTATGTACAACCCCATCATATACATACGCACTAGGAGTGATATCACGTTAACGACTGTATGACAACACACCCATCTACTTAGCACCGTACAAGGCGGTAAGACACTACGACAGTATGTACAACCCCATCTATACACCCGCACAGAGAGATAACACGTTACTACTGTATGACAGACCCATTACTATTACACCGCCCACTAGGGGATACACCGTACGACTGTATGTACACAGACACATCTATTCACACTGCACTAGGATGATAGTACGTTACGACTGTATGTACCAACCCATCTTATCACATGCACTAGGGAGGATACAACGACACACTGATGTACAACCCATACTATTACCTGCAAAATTAGGAGATACACGTACGACTGTTATTACAACCCCATCTATTACAACCCACACGAGGAGACAACGTCCGCACTATAGTACACCGAACCAACTATTACACTGTACTAGAGGATCCACGTACGCCTTCATGTACCACCACACCTATGTACACCGCACAAGAGAAGATACCATACAGACTGTATGTACAAAACCCATCTATTACCTGCATTAGGAGGATACCCGAACCACTGTATGGTACAGACCTCACACTATTACACCGCCAAAACTATGAGATACCACAATACGACTGAAATGTATACAAACACCCAACTATAACACTTCATCTGCACTAGGAGGAAACACGTACAAACTGTATGTACCAACGCCACTATACCACACTTCACTGAGGATACCAGGTACATACTCTGTACGAACCCCATCTAATACAACCGCACTAGGAGGATACCCCGTACGACTTGTATGTACAACCTCAACTATAACAACCAGAACTAGGCAGGATACACGTATCAGCTTTCTTGGGGGTTGGTATGTACAACCGTCATCTATTTACACCGAACAAAGGAATGATACACGTACGACTATCCGTACACACCCCATCTAAACACCGCACAAGGAGGATACCCTACGACTGTATGTACACGAACCCCATCTATTAAGCCGCACTAGGAGGATACACATACGACTGTATGTACAACCCCCTCTAATAACACAATTTCACTAGAGAGGATTACAAGTACGCCTATGTACAGCCACCCCATCCATATTAGCACGGCCCTAGAGGATACACGTACGAGCTGCTATGATACAACCCCATCTATTACACCCGACACTATGAGATACACGAACGACTGAACTGTACAACCCCATACCTATTAACACGCGCACATAGGAGGAAACAACCGAACGACTGTATGTACAAACTCCCATCTATTTACACTGCCCTAGGAGGAGGACACGTACGACTATGTACGAACCCCATCCTATTACACTGCACTAGGAGGATACAAGGCTACCGACTATGTACAACCCCATCTAATACCCTGCACAAGGCACGAGATACACGCACTGACTGTATGTACAGCACCCCATCTTATTACACGCACAGGAGAGACACTACAGACTGTATGCACAACCCCATCTATTACACTGCACCTAGGAGGATACACGTACGAACTAAGATACAAACCCCATCTATTACACTGCACTAGAGGATAACACGTCACAACTCCATCTAAATTACACTTGCACTAGGAGGAAACAAACGCGTACGACTGTATGTACAACCCCAATCTATTACACTGCAACCTAGGAGATACACGTACGACTATGTAGCACCACCCCATCTATTACACTCAGACTAGGAGGATCTACACGTACGACTGTATTACAACCCATCGAGTTACACTGCATCTAGGAGGATATAAGTTACGATCTGTATTACAAACACCATCTATTACACAGCAATACACTGCACTAGAAGGATAACACATCACGACTGTTAAGTGTACAACCCCATCTATACACACCGCACTAGGAGGATATACCTACGTAGACTGTATGGATTACAACCCATCTAATTACCACGCACTCAGGAAGGCAAACACGTACGAACTAAGAAGAACCCATACTATACAACCTCAGCACTAGGAGGAGACACATGACGTTCTGGGTATGAACACACACCCATCTATTACACCGCACTAGGAAGATAAGGGAAAGACGGGAAAGTTTCAACCCCATCTATTACAAAGCACTAGGGGGATACCAAATAAAGACTGAAAGTACAACCCCATCTTTTTAACGCACGAAGGATAACCCTAAAGACCGGGAAAGTACAACCCCCCTATTACACGCACTAGGAGGGAAAAGGGACCAAATGTATTTACAACCCCATCTATTACACCGCACTAGGAGGATACAGACGACTTATTACACCCCATTACACGCACTAGGGGATACAGTCGACATGTACAACCCCATCTATTACACCGCACTAGGAGGAGACACGTACGACTATGTACAACCCCATCTATTACACTGCACTAGGAGGATACACGTACGACTGTATGTACAACCCCATCTATTACACTGCACTAGGAGGATACACGTACGACTGTATGTACAACCCCATCTATTACACTGCACTAGGAGGATACACGTACGACTGTATGTACAACCCCATCTATTACACTGCACTAGGAGGATACACGTACGACTGTATGTACAACCCCATCTATTACACCGCACTAGGAGGATACAGGTACGACTGTATGTACAACCCCATCTATTACACTGCACTAGGAGGAGACACGTACGACTATGTACAACCCCATCTATTACACCGCACTAGGAGGATACACGTACGACTGTATGTACAACCCCATCTATTACACTGCACTAGGAGGATACACGTACGACTGTATGTACAACCCCATCTATTACACTGCACTAGGAGGAGACACATACGACTGTATGTACAACCCCATCTATTGTATGTAAAAGCTGATCTCTTACAGATTACTAAGATATAAGTTTGTACAATCTTTGCACAACCTAACAGAAAACACCTCATATTGGGAAAATCATTACAACCTATAGCAACAATTGGGATCATTATGGAGGATTTTAGGTGCTGGGTAGGAAGGGCCCCAATATTACACACATTTCTGAGAGTGTCTGTGCCATCTTTCTGATGCCAGTCTATGCCCACCTTTAAGGAAGATCAGAGAGGAGAATAGGGGTAAAGCACCATGTGTACCTGTATAGACTACCCATGTAAAGATGGCGTTTACGCCTCCCTGTGGTGGGATAAGGATATGGCATAAGAAAACCTAAAACTTGGTGATCATCCCCTCTGCAGGACGGACACATTCAGCTGCTGCTTCTCATACTATGAAGTTGCTGCCAACTGACCTGAGGGGCAGAGGTGAGGAGACGGGCTGGCACAGGAGGACGTTATCATACGGAGACATCTGGAGAGAGAACGGGTGTTAGATCAAAGTGCGACATCCTTTATTACCCAGAGACACATAGAGATGCAGCTTGTGCCACCGTATACATGTAATGTCAGTGCCAGAGCCTTAAAGGGGCGCTCCCACCACAGGGTTTGATGAAGCGTCTCTAGCATATACCACTAAAGTGGGCCCACCTCTGGGTATCTGACCCCCGTAATTGTCTGCTCAGAATGGAGATCCAGTCAGGTTTACACAGGACTCTCCGTTCTGTTCTATGGGAGTTCCCAGTACTTGGGAGCTCTGTGCTCTCCATTCTGTTCTATGGGAGTTCCCAGTACAGGGGGGACACTGTGCTCTCCATTCGGTTCTATGGGAGTTCCCAGGACAAGGGAGCGCTGTGTTCTCCATTCTATCTATGGGAGTTCCCAGTACAGGGGAGCGCTGTGTTCTCCATTCTGTTCTATGGCAGTTCCCAGTACAGGGGGGCGCTGTGCTCTCCATTCTGTTCTATGGGAGTTCCCAGGACAAGGGAGCGCTGTGTTCTCCATTCTATCTATGGGAGTTCCCAGTACAGGGGAGCGCTGTGTTCTCCATTCTGTTCTATGGCAGTTCCCGGTACAGGGGAGTGCTGTATTCTCCATTCTGTTCGATGGGAGTTGCCAGTACAGGGGAGTGGAATATTTGTCTCTGCTTGGAACTCCCATAGAACAGAAAGGAGAGTTGTGCACACGTGTGACTGGATCTCCATTCTGAGCCCTCGCTTTTAGGGGCCAGTATCTCTAGGGGCCCACTTACCAGAATCCCAGGGATAAGTCATCAGTCTGTATGCTGGAAGCCCCCCTATAATGCAGCACTCGATAGTCTGGAAGTCCATATGACTTAACAGTGCAAAGCTGGATTAACCAGTCTAGGATCCAGAAAGGTCACCATCTGAAGGCGCTGCTTAGTGTGGGCACCATTACACAGGGCTCCTTACTGGCATCCACAACAGTGTTGGGACATACATGGCCTTATACACAAAAGACTGTTTTTGTTGCCCATATCGCGAAATCGGCGCCCACAGTGACCAATCTGAGCTCAGCTTTCATTTTTCCAGAGCCCTATATGAAATGAAACCTGAGTTCCGCTTGGTGACTATGGGCCCCGCTTGGTGGCTATGGGCCCCGCTTGGTGGCTATGGGCAATAAAGACAGTCTTCCTGCTAGACGTTTTCATACATAGGGCCCACGGTCTGTATCTGGTTCAGAATATCCAGTTCTCCAGCAGATTATTGCACTTTCACTGTAATCCAGACAATACAAGCCAGGTCCTGGCGTGAGTCGGAGCAGCACCCACCTGGATTAGGATGCGGGGTCTCTGTGGAGAAGGGAACGGGACATTGAACATGAAGTTTGAAATGTGTCTGTAGAAGAAGAAGAGAAAACTTAGTAGAATCAGTGCAGAGCCCTCCGTTGTCTCTATGCCATGTGCAGGACTGTCCGACATGGGGTCTATAGGTCGGGGTCATTGAGCCTGGGAGAGCTGGGTGACCGCAGCCAGACCAATGACCCCCCAGTCTACAGCACTCACTTCTCTATGGGGAGGACGTGAGGGCCAGAGATGGAGTAACGGTAGATGAAGGTCAGGAACTTCTGGAAGACGTCAAAGAAGGGCCAGCGGGACAGGACGCAGATGCTGCGCTTGGTCTGGACGGACTTGCTGCTCACCGTCCGCTTGTCCACCACGCTGAGGAGGCCCAGGCGCTGGCACTGCTTCTCGCTCAGCTCCTCTCGGGGGTACTGCTCGTAGAACTGGATGGCGGCTCCATAAACCTGCAGGAAGGGGACAGTCTCATCCCAGAGCCGCTCCTGTGAGGACAGCCCCGAGGCTCCAATGGCAGGAACCTCTCACCTTGTCTCCCGAAGCCCCGGTGAGGACGAAGGTGGAGAAGACCGGCAGGTGGTACTTGGTGTTCAGGGACCAGCTCTCGATGGTGGCTCCCATTGGAAGACAGAAGATGGGGACCAGCTCCGGGAAGGGGAACATCTCATTGTCTGTCTCAGGAAATCGGCTGATCAACCCTAATGACAACACAGGGTTAAACCAGACCCTGCCATGACCCAACAGGAAGAGCCTCACTGCTCAATGTGTGATGGAAACCAATGCACCACACAAAACACTGCGGCAGGGTATGTGCCAGTGTGGTCCGGCACCCGGCCGGCCTGGGGCTAATACACAGTCCAGTCACATTATAATGACCACCTCGTATTATCCAGAAAGCCAGGAGTGAGTGGCATGGAGAGCAGCTGGACGGGCGGCCAGTGATTCCATAAGGATGTCCCAGGTATCTGAAGCCACCTGTACCCACAGCTGCTGGAGGAGCCATAGAGCCAACACCACCATCCAGGGGCCCCACATGCTGACTGCACCCACAGCTGCTGGAGGGGCCATAGAGCCAACACCACCATCCAGGGGCCCACATGCTGACTGCACCCACAGCTGCTGGAGGGTCCATAGAGCCAACACCACCATCCAGGGGCCCCACATGCTGACTGCACCCACAGCTGCTGGAGGGCCATAGAGCCAACACCACCATCCAGGGGCCCCACATGCTGACTGCACCCACAGCTGCTGGAGGGGCCATAGAGCCAACACCACCATCCAGGGGCCCCACATGCTGACTGCACCCACAGCTGCTGGAGGGTCCATAGAGCCAACACCACCATCCAGGGGCCCCACATGCTGACTGCACCCACAGCTGCTGGAGGAGCCATAGAGCCAACACCACCATCCAGGGGCCCCACATGCTGACTGCACCCACAGCTGCTGGAGGAGCCATAGAGCCAACACCACCATCCAGGGGCCCCACATGCTGACTGCACCCACAGCTGCTGGAGGGTCCATAGAGCCAACACCACCATCCAGGGGCCCCACATGCTGACTGCACCCACAGCTGCTGGAGGGTCCATAGAGCCAACACCACCATCAGTGTGGCCCACATGCTGACTGCACCCACAGCTGCTGGAGGGTCCATAGAGCCAACACCACCATCCAGGGGCCCCACATGCTGACTGCACCCACAGCTGCTGGAGGGTCCATAGAGCCAACACCACCATCCAGGGGCCCCACATGCTGACTGCACCCACAGCTGCTGGAGGAGCCATAGAGCCAACACCACCATCCAGGGGCCCCACATGCTGACTGCACCCACAGGAGGGTCCATAGAGCCAACACCACCATCCAGGGGCCCCACATGCTGACTGCACCCACAGGAGGGTCCATAGAGCCAACACCACCATCCAGGGGCCCCACATGCTGACTGCACCCACAGCTGCTGGAGGGTCCATAGAGCCAACACCTCCATCCAGGGGCCCCACATGCTGACTGCACCCACAGCTGCTGGAGGAGCCATAGAGCCAACACCACCAAACCAGGGCCCCACATGCTTACTGCACCCACAGGAGGTCCATAGAGCCAACCCCACCCTCCAGGGGCCCCACATGCTGACTGCACCCACAGCTGCTGGAGGAGCCATAGAGCCAACACCACCATCCAGGGGCCCCACATGCTGACTGCACCCACAGGAGGGTCCATAGAGCCAACACCACCATCCAGGAGCCCCACATGCTGACTGCACCCACAGCTGCTGGAGGGGCCATAGAGCCAACACCACCATCCAGGGGCCCCACATGCTGACTGCACCCACAGCTGCTGGAGGGGCCATAGAGCCAACACCACCATCCAGGAGCCCCACACATGCTGACTGCACCTACAGCTGCCTCAGACCAGGCTCTGCACCCGCTCGGAGGGACTCACCTGCCTCATACACCAGGCTGTGCACCCGCCCGGGGGGGACTCACCTGCCTCATACACCAGGCTGTGCACCCGCTCGGGGGGGACTCACCTGCCTCATACACCAGGCTGTGCACCCGCTCGGGGGGGGGGGGGGGGGGAACTCCCCTGCCTCATACACCAGGCTGTGCACCTGCTCGGGGGGACTCACCTGCCTCAAACACCAGGCTGTGCACACGCCGGGGGGGGGGGGACGGGACACACGACTCACCTGTATCAGACCAGGCTGTGCACCCGCTCGGGGGGGAACTCGCCTGAATCAGACCAGGCTGTGCACCCGCTCGGGGGGGGACTCGCCTGCCTCAGACACTAGGCTGCGCATCCGCTCGGGTGGGGGGGGGGGGGGGGGGGGGGGGGGGGGGACGACGACTCACCTGCCTCATACACCAGGCTGTGCACCCGCTCGGGGGGACTCACCTGCCTCAGACCAGGCTGTGCACCCACTCGGGGGGAGGGTGGGGGACTCACCTGCCTCATAGACCAGGCTGTGCACCCGCTCGGGGGGAGGGTGGGGTCTCACCTGACTCATACAACAGGCTGTGCACCGGCTCGGGGGGACTCACCTGCGTCATAGACCAGGCTGTGCACCCGCTCGGGGGGGGACTCACCTGCCTCATAGACCAGGCTGTGCACCCGCTCGGGGGGAGGGGGGGGGACTCACCTGACTCATACACCAGGCTGTGCACCCGCTCGGGGGGGACTCACCTGACTCATACACCAGGCTGTGCACCCGCTCGGGGGGACTCACCTGACTCATACACCAGGCTGTGCACCCGCTCGGGGGGGACTCACCTGACTCATACACCAGGCTGTGCACCCGCTCGGGGGGGACTCACCTGCATCATAGACCAGGATGTGCCCCCGCTTGGGGGGACTCACCTGACTCATACACCAGGCTGTGCACCACCGCCGGGGGGACTTAACTGCTTCATAGACCAGGCTGTGCACCCGCTCGGGGGGACTCACCTGCCTCATACACCAGGCTGTGCACCCGCTCGGGGGGGACTCACCTGACTCATACACCAGGCTGTGCACCCGCTCGGGGGGGCCTCACCTGACTCATACACCCGGCTGTGCACCCGCTCGGGGGGGACTCACCTGACTCATACACCAGGCTGTGCACCCGCTCGGGGGGACTTAACTGCTTCATAGACCAGGCTGTGCACCCGCTCGGGGGATTCACCTGCCTCATACACCAGGCTGTGCACCCGCTCGGGGGGGACTCACCTGCCTCATAACACCAGGCTGTGCACCCGCTCGGGGGACTCACCTGCCTCATACACCAGGCTGTGCACCCGCTCGGGGGGGCTCACCTGACTCATACACCAGGCTGTGCTCCCGCTCGGGGGGGACTCACCTGCCTTTATTAGACCAGGCTGTGCACCCGCTCGGGGGGACTCCCCTGGTTCATCTACCAGGCTTGGCACCCGCTGGGGGGGACTCACCTGCCTCATACACCAGGCTGTGCACCCGCTCGGGGGGACTCACCTGCCTCATACACCAGGCTGTGCACCTGCTCGGGGGGACTCACCTGCCTCATACACCAGGCTGTGCACCCGCTCGGGGGGACTCACCTGCTTCATAGACCAGGCTGTGCACCTTGGACATCGCTTTCTTGTAGCAGAGGAACAGAGCCGGACCAAACTGTAGGACAGAGAAGAGCAGGTGTGAGCCCTGGCGCTCAATGGGAGGTGGAGCAGGAGCTCCGCACTGGACTGAGGGCAGGGTACACTCCAAAGTGCCGGCTGACCCTCCTCTCATCCTGCAGAACATCACGCCTTACCCTCCACTCACATTCAAAGCTGCAAGCCACCCTCTGCTGGTCACTACCTGGGAGCCATCAGCAGTGCGGCGCGTGGGAGTTTTTCTATGCTTTTCCCGGGGCACAGGCACAAACCTAACGATGAGGGGAGAGCTGAGGGGACTGAAAGCTCTGGGGGTGACGGAGAGAAGACAGGATGTTTTGCAAGGGCCCCCCCCGTTTTTCCGGGGCAAGGGGTATCTAGCACCTGGTACACGCGGGTGCGGCTCACCATGCTGGTGTTGAGGTTTCGGTCCACTTTGCAGAAGGTGTGGGGGGGGCTGTCCCCTTTGCTGGGATTGATGATGCAGATGTCCATCACTCCCAGGGTGTTCAGGCCCAGGGATTCTGGTCCCCCCGTTTGTAGCTGGGGAAAGGGTTTTTGGGGTGACCGGGGGGCACCAAGCTCGGGTTTGGGCAGATGGCGTAGGGGTGTGGGGGTAATGACCGGGAAAGCCGGGACCGGGTTTTCCCTTACCCCATAGTAACCCGGGAAGACAAGAGCTCTATTACCCCCGATGCCTGGGCAGTGCCCACATGCCACGCACAGGGAGCGCTGCTCACCCCAGCTCCGTGATGGGCGTCTTGTCCCGGCCCCGGCGGTAGCACAGGTACATCTGCTGGTTGGTGATGAAGCTGGAGCTGAGGTCGGCCGAGTGGCCCCCGGGGGTCTTCTCAATGCAGGTGAATCCATGGGGCACCTCCTCAGCCTGAGAGCGGATGATGACGGCCACATCTGTCACCGGCTCCGCCGGCCGCGTCGGCCTCTGGCGGCTCTCCTCCTCTAGGGGGCGGGAGGTCGCCGTCAGCCCCGCCACCACAAAATAATCCACCAGCTTCGGAGGCCCCTCTTCCATCATGACAGCACCTCACACCAGCTGGGGAGGAAAGGGAGAGACCGCCCCCATCAGGTGAGACGTCTCATCACTCAGTCTGGAGAGACCGCCCCCATCAGTGAGACTCTCATCACTCAGTCGGAGAGACCGCCCCCATCAGTAGACACCTCCTCATCACTCAGTCGGAGAGACCGCCCCATCAGGGCAACTCACCCATCATCAGTCTGGAAGACCCGCCCCCATAGGTAGACTCCCTCATCACTCATCTGGAGAACCCCCCATCAGGTAGAGTCCCCTCATCACAGTGGAAGCCGCCCCCATCATTTAAAGTTTTCCCCTCATCAGTCTGGAAGACCCCCCCCTAGGGCAGAACCTCATCACCAGTCTGGAGAGACCCCCCCCCATCAGGCAGACGTCCCCCCATCACATTGGGGACCCCCCCCATCGTCAGGGGCCCCCTAAACACCAGTCGGGAGACCCCCCCATCAGGTCGACTCTCCTCATCACTCATCCTGGAGAGACCCCCCCATCAGGTAGACACCTCCTCACACTCATCGGAGAGACCCCCCCATCAGGGGGGGACCCTCCTCATCACTCTTGGGAAAACCGCCCCTCATTTAGACTTCCCTCATCACTCAGTCTGGAGAGCCCCCCCATCAGCCAGAACCCCCCATACTCAGTCTGGAGAAACCCCCCCCATCGGTAGACACCCCCTCATCACTCATCTGGAGAACCCCCCCCCCATCAGGTGAGGACCCCCCCTCATCACTCATTTTGGGGAGACCCCCCCCATCAGGGCAGACTCTCCCATCACTCATCTGGGACCCCCCCCATCAATAAATCTCCTAAACCTCGTTGGAGAGACCGCCCCCATCAGTCAGATCCCCCTCATCACAGTTTGGAGAGACCGCCCCCCAGGTCAAACTCCTCATATCATCTGGAAAAAACGCCCCATCAGGTCAACTCCCCTCATCACCCGCGGAAACCCCCCATCGGTCGACTCCCCCCATCACTCATCTGGGGAACCCCCCCCATCAGTCAGATCTCCTACACCAGTTGGAGAGACCGCCCCCATCACGACGTCTCCCACACTCAGTTGGAGAGACCCCCCCCATCAGGCAACCCTCTCATCACTCATCGGAAGACCCCCCTATCAGGGGCAACACCTCCTCATCACTCAGTTGGGGAGCCGCCCTATCAGGTCAAACCCCTCATCACTCAGTCCCCGGGGAGACCGCCCCCCATCAGGTTAACTCCCCTCATCACTCAGTCTGGAGAGACCGCCCCCCTCAGGTCAGACATCCCCCCATCACTCATCTGGGGGAGACCCCCCCCCATCAGTCAGACATCCCCCCATCACTCAGTCTGGAGAACCCCCCCACAGGGCGAGCCCTCATCACTCATCTGGGGGGACCGCCCCCTCAGGTCAGACATCCCCCCATCACTCAGTCTGAGGACGCCCCCATCAGTCGACGTCTCCTCATCACTCAGTCTGGAAGACCGCCCCCAAGGTAGACCCCTCATCACCAGTCTGGAGAGACCGCCCCCATCAGGTCAATCTCCCCATCACTCAGTCTGGAGAGACCCCCCCTCAGGTCAAATCCATCTCAGTCTGAAGACGCCCCCCTCAGGTCAAACACCTCATCATCAGTCCGGAGAGACCCCCCCACAGGTCAAACCTCCCACATCGTCTGGAGAGACCCCCCCACAGGGGACTTCCCCCCATCACTCAGTTGGAGAGACCGCCCCCAACAGGTAGCACTCATCACTCAGTCGGAAACCGCCCCCTCATTTTAAGTTCCCCATCATCCTCGAAGAGACCCCCCCATAGGGCAGACTCCCCATCACTCGTCTGGGGAAGACCCCCCCCACATTCAACATCCTCAATCATTGGAGAACCCCCCCCATCAGGTCGACCTCCTCAACACTCAGTCTGGAGAGACCCCCCCCATCAGGCAGACCCCCCCATCACTCAGTCTGGGGAGACCGCCCCATAGGCAGACGTCCCCTTATCACTCACTGGAGAACCGCCCCCCAGGGGCAACCCCCTATCACTCATCGGAGAGACCGCCCCTCAGGTCAGAGTCCCTCATACCAGTTGGAGAACCGCCCCCCTCAGGTTAGACTCCCCCCCATCACTCACGGAGGACCGCCCCCATCAGGGCAGACTTTTCCTCCACTCAGTCGGAGAGACCGCCCCTTAGGGCAGACTCCCCCATCACTCATCTGAAAGACGCCCCCCCAGTAAGTCCCCTCATCACTCATCTGGAGGGGGACGCCCCCACAGGCGACTCCCCTCATCACAGTCTGGGGGGGACCCCCCCCCAGGTAGACTTTCCCCCCATCACTAGTCTGGAGAGACCGCCCCCATGGGAGGTCTCCCATCATCAGTCTGGAGAACCGCCCCCACAGGTCAACATCCCCCATCACCATCTGGAAGACCGCCCCCCTCAGGTCAACTCCCCTATACTCTCCTGGGGGACCCCCCCCACAGGTAGACACCCCCTCTATCAGCGGAGAGACCCCCCCCATGGTTTTAGCCCTCCTCATCACTCAGTCTGGAGAGACGCCCCCATAGGTAGACTCTCCTATCACCATCTGGAGGACCCCCCCATCAGTCAGACCTCCTCTCATCAGTCTGGGGAGACCGCCCCCATCAGGTCAATTTCCTCATCATCATCTGGAGGGCCGCCCCCATCAGGTCAAAACTCTCCTCATCATCAGTCAGAGAAGCCCCCAGTCAGACGTCCCCTCATCACTCATCTGGAGAGACCGCCCCCTCAGGTCAGACTTTCCCCCCATCACCATCTGGGGGAGACCGCCCCCATCAGTCGACACCCCCATCACTCGTTGGAGAGAACCCCCCCCTCAGGTCAGACTTTCCCCCCTCACTATCTGGGGGAACCGCCCCACAGGTCAGACTCCCCTCATCATCGTCTGGAAGACCCCCCCATCATTTTAGACGTCCTATCTCGTTGGGGAGACCGCCCCCACAGTCACGTCTCCTCATCACTCAGTCTGGAAGACCGCCCCCATCAGGTCAGACGTTTTCCCCCATCACTCATCTGGAGAGACCGCCCCCATCAGGTCAAACATCTCATCAGTCAGTCTGAAGAGACCGCCCTCATCAGGTGAGACGTCTCCTCATCACTCAGTCTGAAGAGACCGCCACCATCAGGTCAGACGTCTCCTCATCACTCAATCTGGAGAGACCGCCCCCATCAGGTCAGTCATTTCCCCCCCTCACTCAGTCCTGGAGAGACCGCCCCCATCAGGTCAGACGTCTCCTCATCACTCAGTCTGGAGAGGGACCGCCCCCATCAGTCAGAACCCTCCTCACACTCACTTGGAGAACCCCCCCCCCCCATTTAGGTCAGAAAGTCCCCTTATCACTCAGTCTGGAGAGACCCCCCCCATCAGGGCAGAAAGCTCCTCATCACTCAGTCAGGAGAGAAACCCCCCCTATAGGTCGACGTCCCCTCATCACTCAGTCCCGGAGAGACCGCCCCCATCAGGTCAGACGTCCCCTCATCACTCATTGGAGAGACCGCCACCATCCGGTCAGACGTCTCCTCATCACTCCAGTTTCTGGAGAGACCGCCCTATCAGTCAGACGTCCCCTCATCACTCAAATCTGAAGAGACTGCCCCCATCAGGTCAGACGTCTCCTCATCACTCAGTCTGGAGAGACCGCCCCCATCAGGTCAGACACCTCCTCATCACTCAGTCTGGAGAGACCGCCCCCATCAGGTGAGACACCTCCTCATCACTCAGTCTGGAGAGACCGCCCCCATCAGGTCAGACGTCTCCTCATCACTCATCCTGGAGAGACCGCCCCCATCAGGTGAGACACCTCCTCATCACTCAGTCTGGAGAGACCGCCCCCATCAGGTCAGACGTCCCCTCATCACTCAGTCTGGAGAGACCGCCCCCATCAGGTGAGACATCTCATCACTCAGTCTGGAGAGACCGCCCCCATCAGGTCAGACACCTCCTCATCAGTCAGTCTGGAGAGACCGCCCCCATCAGGTCAGACACCTCCTCCATCAGGTCAGACATCCCCTATCACAGTCTGGAGAGACCGCCCCCATCAGGGCAGACACCCTCATCACTCATCTGGAGAGACCGCCCCCATCAGGTCAACACCTCCCCATCGTCAGACACCTCCTCAAGTTGTCTGGGGAGACCGCCCCCATCAGGGCAGACGTCCCTCATCACTCATCTGAAGAGCCCCCCCATCAGGTCAGACATCCCACATCACTTTATCTGGAGAGACTTGCTCCCATCAGGTCAGACCCCCTCATCATTCAGTCTGGGGACCCCCCCATCAGGGCAGACTCCCCTTTATCGGTCTCGCTGGAGAAACCGCCCCCATCAGGGCAACATCCCCTCATCACTCAGTCCCGGAGAGACCCGCCCCATCAGGTCAGACGTCCCCTCATCACTCAGTCTGGAGAGACCGCCCCCATCAGGTCAGACGTCTCCTCATCACTCAGTCTGGAGAGACCGCCCCCATCAGGTCAGACGTCACCTCATCACTCAGTCTGGAGAGACCGCCCCCATCAGGTCAGACACCTCCTCATCACTCAGTCTGGAGAGACCGCCCCTATCAGGTCAGACACCTCCTCATCACTCAGTCTGGAGAGACCGCCCCCATCAGGTCAGACGTCCCCTCATCACTCAGTCTGGAGAGACCGCCCCCATCAGGTCAGACATCCCCTCATCACTCAGTCTGGAGAGACCGCCCCCATCAGGTCAGACCTCACCTCATCACGAAGTCAGGAGAGTCGGCACCCATCAGGTCAGACATCTCCTCATCACTCATCTGGAGAGACCCCCCCCACAGGTCGACATCCCCTCATCAAACCCGTTTTGGAGAGATCGCCCCTAGGTCAGACGTCTCCTCATCACTGAGTCTGGAGAGACCGCCACCATCAGGTCAGACGTCTCCTCATCACTCAGTCTGGAGAGACCGCCCCCATCAGGTCAAACATCTCATCAGTCAGTCTGAAGAGACCGCCCTCATCAGGTCAAACATCCCCTCATCGGTCTCGCTGGAGAAACCGCCCCCATCAGGTCAGACATCCCCTCATCACGCAGTCTGGAGAGACAGCCCCCATCAGGTTAGACGTCTCCTCATCACTCAGTCTGGAGAGACCGCCCCCAACAGGTCAGAGCATCTCATCACTTCAGTCTGAGAGACCCCCCCCATCAGGTGAGAGTCTCCTCATACTCATCTGAAGAACCGCCCCCCCAGGGGAGAGTTTCCCCATACTCAGTCTGGAGAGCCGCCCCCCCCAGGTCAACTCTCCCCACTCACTGGGGGAGACCGCCCCCCTCAGGGAGACGCTCCCTCAAAAAAAAAAAAAAAAAAAAAAAAAAAAAAAAAAAAAAAAAAAAACCCCTCCCCCCCCCCCCCCCCCCCCCCCCCCGCCCCCCCCCCCCCCCCCCCCCCCCCCCCCCCCCCCCCCCCCTCAGGGAACTCCCCCCATCATCAGTCCCGAGAGCCGCCCCCCATCAGGGAGAAACCTCCCCATCACATCGGAGAGACCGCCCCCATCAGGTCAGACCCCCCTCATCACTCAGTCTGGAGAACCGCCCCCATCAGTCAGACCCCCCATCATCATCCCGGAAGACCCCCCCCCCATCAGGTAGACCCCTCCCTCACCAGTCCCGGAGAGACCGCCCCCATCAGGTAGACCCCCCTTTACACTCAGTCTGGAGAGACCGCCCCATCAGGTAAAGTCCCTCATCACTCAGTCTGGAAGACCGCCCCCCATCATCAGACGTCCCCCTCATCACTCCCGTCTGGGAAACCCCCCCATCAGGTCAGAATCCCCCATCATCATCTGGAGAGAAACCCCCCCCATCAGGTCAAACCTCCTCATCATCCATCGGAGAGAAAAGCCCCCCCCAGGTCAGATTCCCCCATCACTCAGTCTGGAGAGACGCCCCCCATCAGTCAACCCCCCTCATCACCATCTGGAGAACCGCCCCCATCAGGTCCGACACCCCCTCACACTTTTATCTGGAGAGACCCCCCCCCCACAGGGCAACCCTCCTCATCCACCAGCTGGAGAGACCGCCCCCCATCAGGTTTGACATCCCCCATCACTCATCTGGGGAAAACCCCCCCATCGTCAGACCCCTCATCACTCAGTCTGGAGAGACCGCCCCCATCAGGTCAGACCCCCCTTTATCACCAGTCGGGAGAGACCGCCCCCATCAGGTCAGAACCCCTCTACCCCAGCTGGAGAGACCACCCCCCCCCTCAGGGAACATCTCTCATCACGGAGACCCCCCCCATCAGTAGACTCTCCTCATCATCAATCTGGAGAGACCGCCCCCATCAAGTTCCCCCTCCTCACACTCATCTGGAGAACCCCCCCATCAGGGCAGACATCCCTCATCATCGGGAGAGACCCCCCCCATCATCAGACCTCCTCTCACTCAGTCTGGAGAGGGCCGCCCCCATCAGGGCAACCCCCTCATCACTCAGTCTGGAGAGACCCCCCCCATCAGTCAGACATCCTCCTCATCACTCAGTCTGGGGAGACCGCCCCCATCAGGTAGACTCCCTCATCACTCAGTCCTGGAGAGACCGCCCCCATCAGGTCAGACGTCCTCCTCATCACTCAGTCTGGAGAGACCGCCCCATCAGTCAGACTCCTCATCACTCAGTCTGGAGAGACCGCCCCCATCAGGTCAGACATCCTCATCAGTCAGTCTGGAGAGACCGCCCCCATCAGGTCAGACACCTCCTCATCACTCAGTCTGGAGAGACCGCCCCCATCAGGTCAGACGTCTCCTCATCACTCAGTCTGGAGAGACCGCCCCCATCAGGTCAGACATCTCATCACTCAGTCTGGAGAGACCGCCCCCATCAGGTCAGACGTCCCCTCATCACTCAGTCTGGAGAGACCGCCCCCATCAGGTTAGACATCTCATCAATCAGTCTGGAGAGACCGCCCCCATCAGGTCAGACGTCTCCTCATCAGTCAGTCTGGAGAGACCGCCCCCATCAGGTCAGACATCTCATCACTCAGTCTGGAGAGACCGCCCCCATCAGGTCAGACGTCTCCTCATCACTCAGTCTGGAGAGACCGCCCCCATCAGGTCAGACGTCCCCTCATCACTCAGTCTGGAGAGACCGCCCCCATCAGGTCAGACGTCTCCTCATCACTCAGTCTGGAGAGACCGCCCCTATCAGGTCAGACGTCCCCTCATCACTCCGTCTTGAGAGACCCGCCCCCATCAGGTCAGACTCCCTCATCACTCAGTCTGGAGAGACCGCCCCCATCAGGTCAGACCTCTCCTCATCAGTCAGTCTGGAGAGACCGCCCCTATCAGTTCAGACGTCTCCTCATCACTAAGTCTGGAGAGTCCGCCCCAATCATGTCAGTCATCCACTCATCACTCAGTCTGGAGAGATCGCCCCCATCAGGTCAGACGTCTCCTCATCACTCAGTCTGGAGAGACCGCCCCCATCAGGTCAGACATCCTCATCACTCCCGTCTGGAGAGACCGCCCCCCATCAGGTCAGACGCTCCTCATCACTCAGTCTGGAGAGCCCCCCCCCATCAGGTCAAGACGTCTCCTCATCACTCAGTCTGGAGAGACCCGCCCCCATCAGGGCATGACATCTCCTCATCACTCAGTCTGAGAGACCGCCCGCCATCAGGTCAACATCTCATCACTCAGTCTGGAGAGACCGCCCCCAACAGGTCAGACATCCCCCTTCATCACTCAGTCCTGAGAGACCGCCCCCCATCGAGGTTATACATCTCTCACTCAGTCTGGAGAGACCGCCCCCATACAGTGAGACACATCCTCATCACTCAGTCCTGGAGAGACCGCCCCTATCCAAGGTCAGACGTCCCCTGCATCACTCAGTCTGGAGAGACCGCCCTCCACAGGTCATACACCTCCTCATACATCGAGTCTGTGAGGACCGGCGCCCAATCAGGCTCATACACCATCCTCAGTCACATCAGTCTGGAGAGACTCGCCCCCATCACAAGTGAGTACATGCTTCCGTCATACAACTCAGTCATGGAGAGACTGAGCCACCGATACAGGTCTTAAACGTCCCCTACACATCACTCCAGTCTGGAGAGACCGCCCCCATCAAGGTGTCAGACCTGCCCTCATCACTCAGTCTGGACGAGACCGCCCCCCACTCAGGTCAGACAACCTCCCTCATCACTCAGTCCTGGAGATAACCGCCCCTCATCAGGCTCAGAACGTCTTCCTCATTCACACAGTCAGGAGAGTTTACCCGCCCCCATCAGGTCAGACCATCTCATCACTCGTCTGGAGAGACCTGCCCCCATCAGGTCAGACGTCTCCTCATCACTCATCTGGAGAGGGACCGCCCCCATCAGGTCATACAACCTTCCTCATCACTCAGTCTGAGAGACAGCCCCCATCAGGTTCAGAGTCTCCTCATCACTCAGTCTGGAAGAGAACCCGCCCCCCATCCAGGCAGACATCCCACATCATCACTTCCAGGTACTGGAGAGATCGCCCCCATTCTGGTTCAGACACCTCAATCACTCAGTCTGGAGAGACCGCCCCCATCATGTCAGTCATCACCCTCCGGACCACTCAGTCTGGAGAGACCGCCCCCATCAGGTGTCAGACATATCTCATCACTCAGTCTGGAGAGAACGCCCCCATCAGGTCACACATACCCTCCTCAATCAGTCTGGATAGGACCGCCCCCCATCAGTTAACACTCATCACTCAGACAGGAGAGACCCCTGCCTCCCATCCCAGGTCGACGTCGTCCTCATCCAGTCAGTCTGGAGAGACCCGCCCTCTATCAGTCAGACGTCCCCTGGTCATCACCTCATCTGGAGAGACCCTCCCACCCATCATGTCAGACATCCGCCTCAAGAGTCATCTGGAGAGCAACCGCCCCATCAGGTCAGAACGTTCTCCTCATCAACTCAGTACTGTGAGAAGACCGCCCCCATCAGGTCAGACGTCTCCTCATCACTCAGTCTGGAGAGACCGCCCCCATCAGGTCAGACACCTCCTCATATCACGTCAGTCTGTGAGAGACCTGCCCATCAGATCAGACGTCTCCTCATCACTCAGTCTGGAGAGACCGCCCCCATCAGGTTAGACATCTCATCACTCAGTCTGGAGAGACCGCAACCCCCATCAGGTCAGACGTCCTCCTCCCCCAACTCAGTGCAGTGAAGAGACCGCCCCCTTCAAGGTCAGACATCTCCTCATTCACTCATGTGTCTGGAGAGACCGCCTCCCAACAGGCGTGAGACCGTCCCCTGCATCACTCATTCCTGGAGAGAACCGCCCCCATCAGGTACTAGACATCCCCCTCATCACTGAGAGTCTGGAGAGACCCCGAGAGCTACCCCTATCAGGTGAGACGTCCCCTCATCACTCAGTCTGAGAGAAGACCGCCCCCCCATCAAGGTCAGATTCTCTCATTCACTCAGTCTGGAGAGACGACGCCCCCATCAGGTCAGACAATCTCATCACTCAGTCATGGAGAGACCGCCCCCTATCAGGTCAGATACATCCCCCTCATCACTCGGTCTGTGGAGAGACGCTCCCCATCAGGTCATATACATCCCCTCATCACTCGGTACTGCGAGAGACCGCCCCATCAGGTCAGACGTCTCCTCATCATCAGTCTGGTGAGAGACCCCGCCACCCATCAGGTGAGACCGTCTCCTCATCACTCAGAACCTGAGTAGAGACCCGCTCCCCATCAGGTCAGATCGTCCTCCTCATCACTCAGTTCTGAGACGACCCCGCGCCACCCATCAGGTCAGAAAAACATCTCCTCATCACTCAGATCTTGGAGAGACCGCCCGCCATCAGGTCTGACGATCATCCTCATCACACAGATCTGGAAGACCGCCCCCATCAGGTACAGACGATCTTCCTCATACACTCAGTCCCGAGGGAGATACCGCCCCCTTCAGGTCAGACGTCTCCTTCATCACTCCAGTCAGGAAGACCGCCCCTCTATCAGGTCAGACATCCCCCTCATCACTCAATTCTGGAGAGACCGTGCCCCCCCATCAGGTCCAGACATCCCCACATACTGATCCTGGAGAGACTCTCCCATCAGGTCAGACATCCCTCATCATATCCAGTCTTGAGGAGACCGCCCCCATCAGGTAGAACGTCCCTCATTCGGTCTTCGCTGGAGAGACCCAGCCCCCATCAGGTCAGAATACATCCCCTCATCACTCAGTCTGGAGAGCCACTCGCCCCATCAGGTCAGACATCCCTCATTAGGTCAGTCTGGAGAACCCCGCAGCGCCCCATCAGGTCAGAACGTCCTCCTCATCATTCAGTCTGAAGAGACCCCGCCCCTATCAGGTCAGACGTCCCCTCATCATTCTGGGAAGACCGCCCCCATCAGGTCAGACGTCCTCCTCATCACTCAGTTCCTGTGGCGAGTAGACCGCCCCCTATCAGGTCAGACACCTTCATCATCACACCAGACTGGAGAGACCCGCCCCCATCCAGAAGTGGAGGACGTCACCCCAATCACTCATTCTGGAGAGACTGCCCCCCTCAGGTCAGATATCCCTCTCATCACTCAGTCTGGGAGAGACCGCCCCATCAGGTGAGACAATCTCCTCATCACTCCCGGGGGCTGTCATGTCTGGAGAGACCGCCGCCATCCAGGTTAGGGACACCTTCCTCATCACTCATCTGGAGAGACGCCCCTATCAGGTCATAACGGTCCCCACCATCACTCATCTGGAGAGACCGCCCCCATCAGGTCAGACACCTCCTCATAACACACAAGAGTCTGAGAGACCCCGAGCCCCTATTCAGGATTCCAGACACCAATCCTCATACACTCGTCTCTGGGAGACCCGCCCACCCATCATGTGAGAACGTCTCCTCCATCACTCATATGAAAGAGACCCCTGCCCCCATCAGAGGCGGTGGGGTCAGTACGACCCCTCAACACTCAGATCTGGAGAGACGCCACCATCCGTCAGACAGCACCTCATACTCAGTTGGAGGAGTAACCGCCCGCCCCATCAGGTCAGGACATCCCCTCAACACTCAGTCTGGAGAGACCGCCCCCATCAGGTCCATACACCTCCTCATCACTACAGTCCTGGTGGAGACCAGCCCTCCATCAGGTCAGACGTTCTTCCCTCATCAGTCAGTCTGGAGAGAACCGCCCCCATCAGGTGAGAGAACGTCTCTCATCACTCCAGTCTGGAGAAGCACCCCGCCCCCATCAGTCAGACACCTCCTCATCAGTACAGTCTGGAGAGACCGCACCCCATCAGGTGAGATGTCCTCCTAATCACACAGTCCTGGAGAGACCCGCCCCCATCAGGTGAGACGATCTCCTCATCACTCAGCTCCTGTATAGACCGCCCCCATCAGGTGAGACGTCTTCTACATCAGTCCTGGAGAGACCGCCCCCATCAGGGTCAGACACCTCCTCATACACTCAGGTCCCCTGGAGAGGACCAGCCCTTCATCAGGTCAGAACGTCCACCTCATCATCAGTCTGGAGAGACGCCCCCATCCAGTGAGAACGTCTCCTCAATCACCAGAGTCTTGGAGAGACCCGCCCCCCATCAGTGAGACGTCTCCTCATCACTCATCTGGAGAGACCGCCCCCATCAGTCCATACGTCTCCTCACACTCGAGTCTGAGAAGACCGCCCCCCATCAGGACAGGACGTCCCCCTCATCATTCATCTGGAGAGACCGCGCCACAGGTTGAGACGTCCTTCTCAATCATCTGGAGAGACCGACCCCACAGGTCAGAAAGTCCCTATCATCGAGTCTGGAGAGAGACCGCCCGCCATCAGGTCAGACTTCCCCTCATCACTCAGTCTGGAGATACCCGCCCCCATCAGTCAGACACGTCTCCTCATCAAGTCATCTGAAATACCTCGCCCCATCAGGTCAGACTCCCCTGTTCATCAGTCTGGAGAGACCGCCCCCATCAGGTCAGACCTCTCCCCATCAACACTCCAGTCCCTGGAGAACCCGCCACCCATCAGGTCAGACACCTCCTCATTCACTCATTCTGGAGAGACAGACCCACCCCATCAGGTTGAGACGTCCCCTCACACTCAGTCTGGAGAGAACTGCCCCCCCTCAGGTCCAGACATCCCCTCATCACTCAAGTCTGGAGAGACCCGCCCCCATCAGTTCAGACATCCCCGTCATCACTCAGTCTGGAGAGACCGCCCCCCATCAGGTCAGACCTCGCCTCATCATCAGTCCTGGATAGACCGCCCCCATCAAGGTCCAGACGTCCCCTCCAATCCTTTCTGGAGAGACCCCGCCCCACATCAGGTCAGTACGTCTCCGTCATCACCAGTCTGGAGAGACCGCCCCCAAATCAGGTCAGACAACCTTCCTCATCATACTGTATCTGGAGAGACTAGCCCCCCATCAGGTGAGACCGCTCCCCACAACACTCAGTCTGGAGAGCACTGCCCCCATCAGGTCAGACGTCCCTCATCAAACAAGATCTGGAGGAGACCGGCTCTAGCCCTCTAGGTGAGTCGTCTTCACATCAGTCAGTCTGGAGAGACCCGCCCCCATCAGGTCAGACCGTCCCCTCATCACTCAGTCTGGAGAGACCGCTCCCATCGGTCAGACGTCATCCTCATCAGTCAGTCTGAATAGACCGCCCCTACAGTTCAGACGTCATCCTCAACAGTCCTGGAGAGGACCGCTCCCCCATCAGGGTCCATACGCACTCCTCATCACTCAGATTCAGGAGAGACCCGCGACCCCATCACAGGTCAGACACCTCCTCATCACTCAGTCTGTGAGAGTGACCCGCCCCAACAGGTGAGACTACCCCTCATCTTTCATCTGGAGAGACTGCCCCCCTCAGGTCAGACAACCCCGTCATCACAATCAGTCCTGGGAGAGACCGCCCCCATCAGGTCAGACATCCCCTCTTCACTCAGTCTGGAGAAGACCGCCACCCATCAGTCAGTACATCCCCTCATCATCAGTCAGGTTTGGAGAATCTCGCCCCATCAGGTCCAGACGTCTCCCTCATCACTCTATCGCTGGAGGAACCGCCCCCATCAGGACCAGACGTCCCCTCATCACTCATTCTGGAGAGACCCGGCCCCCATCAGGTCATACACCTCTTCCTCAGTCAGTCGGAGAGGACCAAGCCCCTATCACAGGGTCAGACATCCCACTCCATCACTCCAGTCTGGAGAGACCCGCCCCCCAATTCAGGTCAGACATCCCCTCATCACTCAGTCTGGAGAGACCGCCCCCATCAGGTCAGACGTTGGTTGACCAGTGGGAGCTCGAGCTGCCTGGTGCTGAGTAAATGGAGGGGTCTCCTCATCCAGGGGCACACACACACTGAGCCCCTTAGTGCATGGGCGCCTCACAAGCCCCCTCCCAGCACAGCACCTGCGCCCCCACCGGCTGAGACAGAAATGGAGCAGGCACCAAGGGGAGACCCCTCCGCCCCGCAGCCTCCCCCACCGGGAGGCTTCCCTGCACCTCCTGTGTCTGGAGAGGGCAGAGGGGACCCCAGAGGCAGGAGCCCCCCACAAGCTCAGCTCCCTGCCGGGGGACCTATTAGCAGAGACTCACCCCGACACCAGCTGCTGCAGGGCGCCCCCCATCACTTCCTCCCCGCTCGCCCCAGGGTGCGGCGCTCCGCGCTGGAGAAGGAACCATCAGCGAGAGGACGGGCGCTGAAAGAGAAAGGAGGAAAGAGTGAGCACAGGAAGCGCACAGCCCGCCCAAATTTCCCGCACCCGGGGAACACAGAGCGGGGCGGTCAGGAGCTGCCAACTGTGGGCACTGCCCAAAGAGCCCGGGCAGCGCCGCACACAGAGCTCTACTGCCTGCAGCCCGGCACAAAGTCACTGTTTTGTGGATGGAGCAGGTGCCAGGCTCCAGCTGCCAGTCTATGGGAACATCCCCCCCCCCCTCCAAAACAGACCCTGTACCCCACATATACCCGCACAGCTCTGATGTAGGGGGCACAGGGCTGAGGGGGTTAACACGGGGTAAGGGGTGGGCCACACCGGAGCGCGGGGGTGTGGAGCCCGCGTCACGTCCTTGGGAAACCCTAGGATCGGATCCCTTAAAATAACTGAGGTTATAAATACACCCAGAGGCCCCGGGCACAGGAATAGCATGCCCACTGCTGCCACCCAACCCCAACCACCGACACAGGGCACCCAAACAGCCCCAACACCCACCACCCCGACACTGCCCCCTGTGCCACCGACCCCCAAAACCCCCGCACAGGGCACCCACAACAGGGCCAAAAAACCCCCCCACCCCACACTGCCCCCCTGCTGCCACCGACCCCCCCCACCGAACAGGGCACCCCAACAGCGCGCCAAAAAACCCCCCCCACCCCGACACGCCCGCGCTGCCCCGACCCCAACCACCGACCCAGGGCCCCCCAGAAAAGCCAAAAAAACCCCCACCACCCCGACACTGCCTGCTGCTGCCACCCGACCCCAACCACCGACAAAGGGCACCACAGACGCCAAAAACCCCCCCCCCATGCCCCCTGCTGCCACCGACCCCCAAACCCCGACACAGGGGGACCACAGCGCGCAGCCCAAAAACCCACCACCCCGACATGCCCCTGCGCCACCTGACCCCCAAACCCCCACACAGGGGACCACAGACGCCAAACACCCACCACCCCCACACTGCCCCTGCTGCCCCCCCGACCCCAACCACCCACAAGGGAAACCACAGAACCACCAAACACCCCCCACCCCACACTGCCCGCTGCGCCACCTACCCCAAACCCCCGACACAGGGCACCACAGACAGCGCAGCCAAACAACCCACCCCCGACACTGCCCCCTGCTGCCACCCGACCCCAACCACCGACACGGGGACCACAGACAGCCAAACCCACCACCCCCGACACGCCACTGCCCACCTGACCCCAAACCACCGACACAGGGCACCACAAAAACAGCGCACCAAAACCCACCACCCCGACACTGCCACGCTGCCACCCACCCCAACCACCGACACAGGCCCACAGACACCCAAAAACCCACACCCGACACTGCCCCTGTGCCCCCCCACCCCCAAACCCCGACACAGGCACCACAGACAGCCCAAACCCCCCCACCACCCCCCACCTGCCCCCCTGCGCCACCCCACCCCCCCACCCCACAGGCACCACACCCGCCAAACACCCACCACCCCCGACACTGCCCCTGCTGCCTACCCACCCCAACC